>VZRM01009042.1:0-37232 GCA_013397955.1 Grantiella picta | reverse complement strand
AGGACTGGCCCCAGCACTGATCCCTGTGGGACGCTGCTAGGAACTGGCCACCAACTGGATGAGCACCATTCACCACCACTCTCTGGACCTGGCCATGCGGACAGTTTTTAACCCAGGGAAAGGTGCACTGTCCAAGCTGTGGGCTGACAGCTTCTCCAGGAGAGTGCTGTGGGACTCAGTGTCAAAGGCTTTGCTGAAGTCCAGGCAGACAACATCCACAGCCTTCCCCTCATGCACCAGGCAGGTCACCTGGTCGTAAGAGGAGACCAGGTTGGTCAGACAGGACTTGCACCTCCTAAATCCATGATGGCTGTCCTCGCTGTGACCCCTCCCAAACTCCCATGCACTCCTAGTCTCCTTACCACTGTGGCAGCACAGAAAGCAGAAAAGGTCTTGGCTCTACGTAAGCCCTGCTCAGCAGTAACAAAAACATCTCTATATAATCAACCCTGTTTTTAGCACAAACCCCAAACGCAGCCCCATACCAGCCACTATGAAGAAAGTTAACTCTCCCACAGCCAAAACCAGCACAATCTCATTCACTCCTAAATGAAAACAAGAAACAGAAAAAATGTGCTATATTGAATATTACACAGATAATAATGTCACATTAAAGAGAATAAAAAACTACTGTGTTACTGTCCAGGGGTTTTAGGGATACTTTTTCCCCAACACAAAGCATTTTTTAAGTTTTTCTGTCACTACTATTTCAAACCTCTTTTATGAAAAAAGAGGAAATGTTGTGAATTCCAGCAATAGTTTGTGTATCTTAAGCTTGGTGCTGAACTACTCATTAAATTGTTCCAATTCAGTGGGGATATACTGTCCATAAGCAAGTTATTAGCAGCTTTAAGTAGGTTCTTCTAATAAACTACTTGGAACCACAAGAGAAACAAAGCATGAGAATATGACCTGAAAACCCCTAAATATATTGGAATATTAACTGTTAGGATAACAGTCCTCAGGATGTACACCAAGGAAGAACATTATTAATTTAAAATGTCAAAACAGTTTACAGGTTATAAGTCACTTTGCTTTCTTCTCCCTCTACAGATTTGTTAAAAAGGGAGTATAACTACTAGTCTAAAACAAATGAAAAGTCACTGCATGAGTATGGAAAAGTAATTTAAATATGAGTAATGAGTTAGACAATGACATCTAGCTCTCCCCATCAGGGGTCAGTGTTAAGAGTATTCCTGAAAAGCCATTATGTAACTTAAGTTAAACATAAACTTGGTACATGTTGCTGGTTTTGTATTTGCAGAAGATTTAGCTTGCTTTTAACAATCACCCCAGGTGCAATGATTAACCGACTCATCTCTTGGAAGGGGATTCTGGAGCTAGAAATGAGAGAACTGCAGAAAAAAAAATTACCTGTAATCCACCAATGCCTTCCACATTTTAAATTACATAATTAGGACTGAGTCCCACATAATTTTACTAACATCAGCTAGACTCAAATGTTCAAGCAACACTTAGCCTGAATAGGGATTGAAGAAATTAGTTTTTAAACTTCTAAACTTCCTTTCATTAGCTCTTTTTACAACACAGCCAAAATAACCAGCCTTATCTGATAAACAACATATAATTGCCAGCAAGTTGGTTTTGTTCAGCTACTGTTCTTATCAGTGGAAGCCTCACTGGATTACAGTTACTGAAAACAGTTGTGGTCGTTAGTGGGAATAAAGGAAAACTTCAAGTAATAAAGACCACAAAGATATGAAACTAGCAATAACAATTTAGTTTTAAGATAGTCATATTAAGATGCAAATCTGACACAAACTAAAGGAGTAAAAATAAGATTCTCTTAAAAAATGCAGGGTATAGAGAGAGTATGTTATTTTGAGTATAAGTATCAAGAAAACAAAATGCATTGCAATTACGAGAACATTTTCCTAGGACACAAATACTTTAGCAAAAAAGTGACCCTTAACATTTAGAGAAACTTAATCAGAAGAAGACTGTTTTAGAGGCATTTGTTTCCATAAACTTAAATAAAAACCATCCTGTATGTGAATTACAGTATCAACAGGTAGGGCAGCAGGAAGCTACTATCTGCATTACTCTTCTTGAGCAATATATATGCAAGCATCTGCTGGACTTTTACTGCCAAGCTAACGATGACAAAAGAGCTCTAAAATGGATTGCTCTCAGATGGTTCTTGTCTTCTGTAGAAAGACTGTTAAGTCAAATATTCATAATACACTACCAAAATCTGATAGTGTCACTATTTTGAATATTTCTATACTTCCTGAAGTAGATCCTTCCCTTCGTAGCATAAAAAAAACTCAGTATTGAACTGTTTATGTTCTACCACATCAAAAAGAGTAACAGTCTTGTTGTCAGTCTTAAACAGCCAGGATAGGACATCTTAATGGCAAGTAACAGCTGATCTTTTCCATTGCTCTATTCCATAGCTCCATTTTCTGGGCTAGAAGGCTCTGGGTATTTTTGAACACTGCTCTATTTTAACTTAATTGATCCTTTGGAATGTCCAAGAACAGTGGCCATTTTAAAGCTTTTTAGCTGATAGGATCCCTCTTCCCCTCCCTTCACATATCAAGGGGACTATGTGCAGACACACTCTGCTTCTTTCACACGTGTGACATTGAGCTACGTGCTGATGTGTACTGCCATGCACACTTACTGTAAAATAAACTCAAATCTCCAACATATGCCTGTGAGGACTGGAACCCACTGTCTCTCTGGAAGACTTTCTCCCACCCAACATCAAAAGATGTACTAAACTACAGTATCAAAGGTCACAGTTTACAGCTTACAGAGATATCATTAAATCATCACTTCATGTCTTGCATGGCCTTACATTGCCAAAATGCACTTGATGTCCTCTTGCCTGGTTTACCAAAATAGCAAAGATCCAAAACATTTGAAAAACTGTCACCACCACATTACTACCCTTTTTTTAGACTCAAGTGACCGAGACACTTTGTGTTACTGTTGCAAAAGCCGGTTCCTGACCTCCTCCTTCTTGCTGTATGTTTTAATTTTAAACTACACTTCAAATTAGAAGTACGTCACCAGGACAAGGATACTATCATCCTTAATTCTGCAATATTTAAAAACCATGCTTTAAAAACAAGGAAATTGTTAATGAACAGGTTCTTTGTGGCTGATTTCTGTCAGTCATCAGACATTCAAACACTGGAAGTCCTGTTATAGTCTACTGCTACTCAATGAAGTGGAAACAGTCATTCTCTTCTATGATAGAAACACTTTCTTTCTTTCTTCCCAGCTCTGTAAAATACCAGTACAAACCCCCTATCTTATTTTCTTTAACTATTTTATCTTTCACCAACACGTGTCAATTCCTCTTGTGATTCAACACCTTGTCTCTTTAAGGTGTCACATTCTTTCAATAAGCTTTAAGCATAAAATGCCAACTGTGTCTCTGTGAGTAACAAAAACCATCTCCACCATGTTTGTTTAAGGAAACACCAATGAACTGTAGTTCTTAGCACCTATTTAATGTTCATCCAAATAGAGGGCAGTATCCTATGTCTATGAAAAGTTTGCAAGTTGCTTATCTCCTTAGGAACATTTTTTTAATGTTTTGTCCTTGAAATATCTATTATAAGGCTGCATTTGATGTTTTTATATGCACAGCTAGCAACTGCAAAGATTTGGAATGTCCAACAGGAACTACTTTCACATTAAAAGTAGCATACATCCATGTGTATTCATCATATCTGAGCAACCATACAGGAAACTCAGATATTACTTCTGCTATCTGGAAATACTTCTTCAAGTAACTTTCCTTGTATTTTTAAAGCATTGGACTCCTCATCCTTATGTTGTAATTTGAAAAGAAAAATGGCTTTTGTTTCTTATGCTTCTTATCCATTACTCATATGCAAACCAGCGGTAATACTTCAGTTTTCTGCCCAGTGCTGTGCCACAGTTTAGTTTGGATCCTTTCTTAAGAGACCATATTATCTGCTATCACTTTTATCAGTTATTTGCACAGACATCAAGGTGCAACACAAGTCATCAAACAGAAGGTAAGATACTTGTAGGAGTACTACCCACCTACCAACCACAGTAACCAACAGGGCAGCGGGTTGCATTAGTTCTCATGGCAAATGCCCACCAACAGCATTACGACATGAAGCAAAAACCAACATAAAATACCTTGTTGTTTGATCTTACTGAGATATTCTGTTAGGCCTACATTTTATGTTCTAAATAGTGTAGTGAAGGATGGCTGAAGTTAATACAATCCACTGACACATACAGAAGATACTCAGAAAAGCAAAAGAAAGTAGCCTTTTAGTTGTGTTGGATTTTCCTATTAAAAAGGACTACTCCTTAACTTCCTAAGTGTGAGACTTCTGTATGATTTGGTTTCAAACAAATGCAAGCAGAAATAAATGACCTTTAGGAACAATTTCTGTATCAAATCTGAAACTAAGGGATTCTCATGAACATGCATTATTCTGAGGGACTACTGACATATGCAAGAAACTGCACACACACCTCAACCCCATACTCTGCTAGAGCTGGCACATATCTTTCAGTATCTTGTTGGACAGGTACAGAAATCAGCCTCTGAGGCAAGCCTCATGAAGCTGAATTTTATTCTTTTGCCTATATGCATGCTATGCATGCCTCTCACCCAGTGAACAATTCATAAATGAGGATTCAAATTGAGTAGCCTGTCTCACAGTTCGACATTTCTTGCTGCTAACATACTAAAGCATATTAAATCCTTGACATTAAAAGGATCACAGTATTTTTAAATGGCCAATCACATCCAGTTTACGAACAAAAAGGATTCTTAAACCTTTTTTGTTAAAGTAACCAGGGAAATACAAAAGATCATGTGACCAATATTTTTTCTAATGCAAACAGAAAAGTTGCTGCACACTCTTTTGCCATTTAATCTAAAACCCAGACTTCAACACCACTTGTAATCACACAACAGAAAAAAGACCATAAGAAAAAAGCCTTAAGCCATACAGCTTGGTATTTGAAGTTATTTACCATTTATATCAATCATTTCCGATCCTAGGCTCTTACCACTAATAGAGAAAGTCTGAAAACTCCAGCCACCTGGTCAGTATAGTAAGCAGGAACTTATTGTACTCACGTATTAAATTCACTAGTCATATCTCCCCAGCAAATTCTGCACTCATTATGCATGCATCCCTTTTTATGAGAAGCATGAATTTTAGGTAAATAAAATATTTATGGTAAGCACAGAAAAATATTTCTTGCCAATGCAAGACAAGACTTTATACTTTTGAAGGTTCGGTGTCTTCACTATTT
Organism: Grantiella picta; assembly: GCA_013397955.1. Taxonomy (NCBI): domain Eukaryota; kingdom Metazoa; phylum Chordata; class Aves; order Passeriformes; family Meliphagidae; genus Grantiella; species Grantiella picta. Next base: position 31,946 of record VZRM01009042.1, on the reverse strand, counting down.
CAGAACTTCACCAATGCATGCAATACTCTGTTTGCAAAACACCCATTTAAAAAACCCCAACTAGCAGCAAAACTATGCAGTGCTGTGCTAGACAAATTCGCAACCTGGCACAAATTACTTTAAAAGCTCACTATATTAAAATGTGTTCAACATCAGGCAATTTTTGAAAAGAAGGAAACAAACAAAAATAACCAAAAAAGCCACCAGAAAACATTCAACTGAAAAACAGCCCCTAAATGCTCATTCAGTTTAAATTACATTAGTTTACATAGCCTGGTATTCTGTCAAAACCATCAGGGTAATACACTTATTTTCCCTTACTCCTCCCCGAGGACTTCCTTACACACTATATTTAAAATCCCATTCTACAGCAGAGAGAGGCAAACAGCATTATCCTTACTGAAGCCCTTCCTGGGCAGTAGCTTTCCCTTGAATTTTTGGAGACACCTATCCACCCACAGAACTGGTAACAGCACATGATGAAAACACCATGGTAGACACCAGTTCAGATCAGTGTGGTTGCACCTTCCTGCTCAACACTACCTGACTATGAGATAGCAGCATTTAGCCAGCTATTTGTAAATCTGTATCCATGAATTTCTGGATCATTGCTGCAATACCAAGGGATCTGCCTACACGATCCTTTGAATGATCAAGCCATCTCACCACTAGGGCATTTTCTTTTCCTTTAATAGGACTGAGGTTTTTGTTCCATTGTTTTGGGGGTTTTGTTTATTGTTTGGTTTGGTTTGTTGTTTGCGATTTTTAAAATTAAATTATTTCTTCTCCTTCATCTTACAGCTGTGACAGAAAAGAAGATGCAGAGCAAAAAAAACCAGGAGCTAGGTATACAAATTACACATTTGTATACATAAAGCACTGGAAAATATTTTTCAAAAGCAACAGCTGTAGATAGAGTTGGAGCTCTCAGAATAAGAAGCAGTGAGAAGGGAAAAGGTAGCTGAGGGAGACAAAAAGAGGTAGATGCCCCTATTTTAAATCAATCATTATTAAAATAATATGCATAAAAATGAGCTGATAATGACCTTTAAGTTTCAATCTGTACCTTAGCATTGTCAATAAAAGGTCAAACTGATAGCTTTTCATAGACTACTGGAATTTCACTAAGAGAGGATTTTAATTGATCCATTGCTATACCTTAACAGGCATAATGTTACATGTAATGTAACAACAAAGCAAGGACAAGGATGGCAGATAAAGCTCTGTCTTACAGACCAGAAGCTGGGGGCAGGGGAATATGCTAGCATTTTTGGAAAAGTGTTTGCCCTCTCTTTCTTTTTAGAGATGGAAGTTCCAGTTCAGGCTCTGCTAAACTAAACGGATTTATGTACAGGTGAGAACATTTTATTTTAGGAGTTACTACTGCTCACAGCAGCAGAAATATTTGTAAGCTGTCTTATGACTGAAATGCATGGAAAGACCATCAAATACACAAAAACTACATACAAAAGAACAATTACGTGTTAGAAGTCTTATCTGATCTTGAAATTTAAATGTGAAATCACCGCATGTCAGGAGACCAATAATGTTTATTTACTTTACATTCTGCATGCAAGTTTTGTTTGCAATCTCAAACTTAGAGGGCACACACAGGATTGTCTTTCTTCTAGTCAGAAAGCAGTCCAGCACCCACAGTGCTGCTTTATGTGAATCTAACAATTGACTACAGGAAAGTGATCAAGAGGTTCAGCTTCCAAACGTTTCAATGACTGAGGGGGCTGGGAGGGATGATGAGACAAGAGAGCTTTCCTACTGGTCTGTGTTATTTAAAACATGGATTTTGCTTATCTACATATTTATTATCAATGCAGCATCTAAACACCACAAGAAAATACTGATGGGTGTATCCTCACGTATTACAACGCTACAGATACAATGAAGCAACAGAATAAACACAAAGGAAGAAAATCTAAGCGAAGTTGACCATCTGCTTGAATGTCAGGTGCCACAGGAAATAGTGCCAAGACTAAGCTCATCTTGCTGGCTGACCATCAACCCATCATTGCCAACTGAGTCGACTCCTCTGAAAACAACAGAGGAGTAGACATTTCTAGCCACTTTACTGTCTTATTTGTACTTTTAAAAAGAAACATGAGCGTTGCCAAATGTTTCAGATTTTGACTTATCATTATTCAGTAAACCAATAATCAATTTATTGCAAGTCAGGTGTTTTTATCATCTGAGAAACACAGGAAGCTTTATCTGACATCAAGTTCCTAATTTCAACAGCAAATTGCACTGCACATGAACAGAAAGAGAGACCCAACTTCCCGTAAGGAAAAGCCATATTGTGAGAGCAAGATGCATGCCAACTACTTAGGTTACTATTTACCCACATGAGTAGGCACACACAGTTCATTTGACCACTAAAATGATTACAAAATAATCCTATTTAAACATATCAAGCCACTCCAGTACAAATTTGACACAGCACTGCAAAATATATGTATGCCTAAAAACTGTCAGCAAAACAATCAAATCACAGGCATTTAGAGTTGACCACAGTCTGACAGATGAGGCAGAAAAATCAAATAACTGTCAGTATTGGTTTGTAGGTAGAAGAAAACTCTGATTTACACTATTCTGTTCAACACTGCTGGGAATACATAGCAGTATGAAAGGTCACCAGATTTGTTTAATAGGACTCTGTGGTTAGACAGGATTTTTAGATGTAAGTTTTAACATGAGATCTTTGCAGGTAAACTGAAACTTTACTGTGTTTGAATACTCCTTACCAGACTAATAGTTTGTATCAAATAATCCAGCTGAGGTCAATGCATGCAATACTGTGTACAAAAATGATCACCTGAATATGGTAGACAGCGATACTGCCAAAGCTAAATATATAGGAAGTAGGTACAGACACATCGATGTTCACCATAAAAAAATATGTGATTTTGATCTGTTCAACATTTCTGCTAGCAAGTAGGTCTAAATAAGGCATACTGAAAAGAAAATAGGTTGAGAAAGAACCTCCTTGAAGAGCTAGCATACATAAATAATAATGACAGCTTACTGGCAGTTTTACACGAAATGAATAAAAATTTCACTTATCTTGCCATGGAAAAAAAGAAAAAATAAATCATGCTGCAAGTAGGACATCAGATCAGGCCAGATGTTTATGGGACTAACACTGCGTCACACAAATATTGGCCCAGATCCAAAGTGACAATTAGGACACCGTGATCCTAGCAAGACACTCGTCCTAAACTTCAAACCAATTTACTTGAATTTATTACATAGTGAACTTACAGCCCATGCTGGAGGTACTCTGAAATAAATGAAGTCTCTAAAAGTACACAGCATTTCACTTAACATTTTGTGCATTGAAAGCACAGCACTCCATCCCATGAAATAAATTATTTATGTTTAAGTAAAAAATTATATAACCTCAAATGGTTAAATCAGCACAGCTACCAGGAGCAGAAGACTCAGTCTATAAATGGAAAAAAGTAACTGTAAATCTGATACTGTCCCTAAATCACCACATTTTAAAGAATGGCATCCCAAAATACACACCTTGCAGTGTTCTACAACCTACAGTATCTGAGCTGATTAAGCACTGACATCAGCAGAGAAGCTTCTGCTCTCTAAAAGCATTGTTCACCACTGCAAAGTGCAGAGGAGAAACAATTATTTCATAATACCATTGTGAATATATCGTTTTTTCTTTATCTGCAAGGAAATCCATATTAAAAAAACAATGTTGTAGTTTGACATACCTGCCAAAGCAAATTTTCACAGACAAAATCACATAAATCTTACTACCACATTCATGATTTCAAGGACTATTAGGCAGAGATAATATACTTACAGGATTAATTCAGTTAACTTCAGGTATGTAAATATAGTCCTTGTGTAAAAATAAGTGCTGCTTCTTTCACTCTTTTCCCACTGTGGGCACACACACAGAAAAAAAAAAACAACAAAAAGACGAAGAAAAGCATAAAGAGAAAACTGATTCTGTTTTATTTCTCAATATCCATAAGGTTTCATTAATGAGTTACCAAGCAAAAAGAATAAAAGTTTCCATGCCAGCAGCTGGCAACACAGGCACTCTCCATAGCCGAATTCAAAAGAAATGTCAGTGAGAGTGGCAGCAGCTACAGTCAATGCTGGAAGCTGATGCCTCTGCAGGAAAAGGATGCTGGGAGATTCTCCCAATCTGTGCTGCAGCCTAATTGTAATCCATCACTCCTAACTGCAAGGAGAAAATGGAGACATGAGGAACGCAAAGCAAATTATATTTAAAGACAAAAAAGGAGTCACCTCAGTACTTCCTGAATATAAAAAAAAGAAGCCACAATTAAAGTCAGACAGAAAAGGACAAGTATGCTAATGAAACTGCAGTAAAGTATATTAAAGCAACTGCAGAAAAACTAGATCAAATATATGAGAGTTGATAGAAAGCAATACTGAAGAAAAATAACTAGCTCATGTTTGATTTTCTGTATTTGACAGTACTCAAACATATTACCACTTTTTTTTAATTAACGCTTTGACTTTTTCCCCCCAGAAATCAAGATTTTTAGCTATAGTTCCATAACTAAAACAAATCACTACCACAGAGAGGCTGCTAATAACCAGTTCTCTTCAAGAATGTCAGCAGCAATAGGAGAAAGCAGGAGTCAAAAGCAAAACAGCTACAGCATAGATGTTTCATCCCCTTGGTCTAATCTCTCTAGATGAGATATGATGAAAGCATAGCACATGGGAGCCAAGCAGCAGAAAATTAAACTATGTCCACCACTATTACCTTCAGAAAGTATTCTTTAAAGCTGTGCCAACTGGACTAATAATACCTATTTCTAGCTATGTTTACTGTTACGAACTAAGATTTACTCAAAACGATGTCTCAGACAAATCCTTTAAAGCAAAATGCAGGAAACAGTATGTTTGCATTTACTTATTTCAGCTGCATGCTAAGTAGTATCAGTAGTAATACTTCAAACCGATTTATTTAAACAACTTACTTTTGTTAAAACATTCTTACTTGTAAAATACTGGGAAAGAATTGCACAGTATTTCCTAAAACAACTGTGGAAACCAAGGGCTAAAACCAGGTAAAAAAGGTTTTGTAAGCCTTGTAAAACTTTCAAAGAGATGAGATTGACAGCTGTAATTTATGGGCAACAGCACCTCCAAAATCAGGACATTACTACCTTTTCCATATAACTTCACCCAGAAGTGTTAAAGACCAAGGAGTTCAGATACATATATATCCAAGTTCTCCACCACGTCACTAGAGTAGTGCTTATGTTTATTGTCAGTTAATATATTAAGAATATTAGGGGCAGGGAAAGTCACAGTGCCAGGATTTCTGTGATGTTGACTGCACATGAAGGGTAGGTGAGTTTCAATCACGGTTGCACAGTTTCCTAGAAATCAACTCAATTTCCCCATAAAACATACAGTGGTCTGTTTTTAACACAGCATAAGTTCCAGACAGTCCACACTTGATGGCTCAGAAACCATTTTCCAGAAAAAGCTGAGTGAGTCAGGAGCATATTTTCACAAAGCTGACAAAAGCAAGCTTTCTGTCTGCAAATATAAACCCATGCTCAAAAGTTTCTTCCCTGGGCTGTCTTAATGGAAAATGAACTAATAGGCACTCACTACACCTTCTACTCAGATTGTTTTCCAAAATGCTCTGAGACAGCTTTTAGTGATTGGCCAGATAAGGGAAGGGGTGGACATGGCACAACCAAATCAAACAACACTGTTAAAAATCAGGACTTTTTTTTGTTTGTTTGTTTGATGGCATAAAATAAAGAAAGAGGCAAATCTGGGTTTCAATCCGTTTCCCTTAAAAACAATCCTACTTCTCAACATCTGACCAAATCACAGCCAGCAATTTATTCTTTTTCTTCACTGATGAATTAAAACCCATCTTCCCATTTTCTTATCTAAAGCACTTCTGTCTTCCTGGTTGTACCACCAATCTAAAAGTCTACATCACTTTCCTAGTCTTGGAAGTTACTCAGAGAAGGCAATTCCTGAGCTTGCATGACTACCAATAGTGTCATGCAGTCTTTATTAAAGCACTGAACAAACATTACTTTCCTGAAAGACATTTAATGAAAGAAAACACAGATGTCATCATGCATTCCAGCATAATATCAAGATTCCAACATAATTAAATAAATTCTAGACATCTCCAGGAACCTCAACCCCAAAAATATTACGTGACTTTAACACCATGGTGTTAATTCATAATGAAAGAACAAGCCACGGAGCAGCAAACAAATACTTGGTGAACATGTGATAACAGAAAACCAGGCTCCAGTATCTTTCTCTGCACCAGCCTTTCAGCAAAGGCTTGCAAGAGAAAAACTGGGTGTGGAAAACATGCAGAGTTTTGGGCAGTTCTGTGTACAATGTCCCTGAGATGGCTTTTTTGGCTTTGGGTTTCTGTTTAACTCCTCACTTTCTAAGGAGCTATAAACACAAGTGGAATCACAAATTTCAAAGTGAACAGAAGATATCAATACAAAAAATAGCCCAACATGGCCTTAAGTCTTCTACTCAAATATAAACACAGAGAAATCTTACACCACAGGCAAAAGGTGTAGTTGCAGTAAACATGTAAATGTTTGAAATTACATAATTACTACCCAGTCAAAACCTCTCAAGGTTTAAAACTTTGTAACCTTGCAACTGTTTGGGGTAAGGAAAGATTAGTGAGCTAAGGCTGCTGTATCTCAGATGACTGCTGTTCCAAATCTTGAAACTGACAATATAAAACAGCTACTGTGTCATATTTTCATATTTATGCAGCTATGGAAATATTATCGGCTAGGCACAAAAATTGCCTTTACTGAAAATTTTTTCCACTGACCTTGAGGGGCAAACATAGAAAAATAAAATGTTGCTCATTTAAATTGCCACAGCTGCTTCTCACCATTTTAAGATAATGGCAGAATGTGAGTTTAAATTTATGAAGACGGGAACTGTTCCTAAAAGTTCTTGGCTCCCTGAATTAAAATTTGAACTTAGTCATTTCCTTAACTGTGCAATTTCATTCACTGACAAAACACTCACATGTGCAGGTATAACTGAAATCTTAACTACACTTCTGAGATTACAAGGATAACCTGCTCTAACTTCCTTAAACACTTCTGGCCCTTAATCTATCACCCCAGTAATACCACACAGAGCTGCTTTGGTAGGATCAAGGATTAACAGCATCCAGCTTTGGGAAGGCAAAGAAAATGCAAAAGAGGATCAATGAAGTTTGCCCCTTTTTGCCGAAACTTTTGAAGATGAAAAAATCCCAAGAGTTCCATTCTTGATCAAAAATCATCTGTGTGCTTTGCCTACAGAATGCAAACTCCCACTTTTTCAATACGTAGTGCTTTAAATGTGTTTAAATGAGATCTCACTATCTTTCCACTGATGCCATAATTCAGGGTCTGGTGTCAGAAATTTCTATATAAATAGCACAACATGAAGACTTCCTCCGCATATGAACTGCTTCAGCAGTCAGGCAGACTACTGTATTTCTCCCTAAAGAAGAAGCATCTTCTATAAGCATACCACACAGCGACCATAATACAGCTATCTAAATGCTGCTATTTATTTGCATAAGCCTTTCATATTGAGGTAGTAAACAAAGGCTCCATCTTTGCCTTTACCTCACAGAGAAAGACTGGATGGCAATCTGATGAAGATTGTATGGACAAACACAACTACTTAATGGCTACTTACTCCTGTCACATACAGATGACATTTTAAGGAACAGTAAGTAAAATGAGACGGGCAGAAATACCAACAGAATTAACACTTCATACACGTTCCAAACAGATTGAGAACTTCAGAGGATAAAATACACACAGAAATCAAAATAGCAGTGGCAAAGTCAGTACATGCTCAGCACAATACAGGGATGGTTAAAAACTGTTGAGAACTCAAACCACTTTTAATCCAGTTGTAAAGCCAAAGGTAAGATGATTTAGAAAATTATACTCTGGCCAGAGAAAAAATACATATCAGCATTCTACAAAGAGATTTTCTGAATAATTTGAGTAAAAAGGTAGCAGAAATACATTGAAAAAAATTCATAGAAGCTGAGAATTATCTTGTTCAGTAAGACTAAATTTAAAGTTGTAGTTTTGCCTCAGTAGGATTTAGGTATTGATAAGGCATATTTTGCAAGAACTAAATAAAAGAATAAACCAAATACAAATCTGTTCCATCCACGTATGTTTTTGAACCTGTAGATGCTTGGCAGGCATTAGGTAACCTTGTGAAACACAACTGCCCAAAACTTAGAAGAAAACAAACACTCAAGTGGAAAAATGGGGAAATACCCGGTAAAAAGCAGTCTACCAGCACAAAACTTCTTGCCAGAGGTTTGAATTTCCACAACAGAAATCACAGTCTCCAGTTATTCCATTCCTTTTACAACAGAATATGCCAATGAAACTAGTGCTGAGTTAACACAAACAAGTAATGGTGAATTTACTTCAACGTGTATCCCACCTATTCTCTTTGGAAGGTTGAAGATGCTATATCAAGAGTTGTCAAACCAGCACTTGGAAAACTCAGTTACTTTTGTCGGCAGAGAAGATATTAAATGCTAATGCTTGCTTTAAGTAAAATGGCAAAGTGATCTACTGTAATAGCCTTTCTTCAGCTTTAGCACCAGGGAACAAAATTTACAGTAAACAACTCTATTTAAAGGTTCCTTCACATTTCTACAAACAAGTGTTTTGAGATCATGACATGTTTTGGAGCTGCTGCTTACATCTAAAGTAGCTACCAAGCAGAAGATGACAAAAGAGTCTAGACAGAGAATCTAATACATTTAAACTACTGGAATGAAGACTCCTGTGCCTGTCCTCAGATCCAATAGCCAGCACACAAGATTCAGGGAAGGATTTTATCCTATTAGGATAAATCACTGCTTTTTCAACATCTAGCCTGCACAATCTGGTATCTATAGGTAAGCAATAATATTTAAAGAATAAAGGCAGTTAGAGCCAAGTTGAATTAGCAAAACCATTCATTAGCATCTACTGGTGCAAAATACAAAGCAGTGTTACTCGATACTTATTTTACACTACAAATTGCAGAGTAATGTATGGAATACTATGAAGATCTGGTTGTCATTTATTCTTTCCCAATTCTCTAAACAAACATGATTATGTGACAGAATCTGAACTAAAACTATCTCAAAAGTAAACACTTTTGTCTTTGTTGACACAAGTCCCTATAAAAAAACTCCATTTGAGTTAAATTCAATTGGATATAACTAACTGCAAAAAAGCACGCAAACCAATGCGAGGCATATAACCACAGAGCTGTAGCAATGCCACCTTCCTATCCAAAATAAGGGAGAATGAAACACTGGCACAGAAAAATGTTGAAAGTGAATGTTATCAACAGCAAAATCAAAAAAATAGATACAGCTTCCCAGAAGCTTAAACCTCTGGCCATTCATTGTTTCAATACAGTAATGAAAAAACTACTATTAATTCTAGATAGAGAAGGGTCAGGAACAACCAGTATGCCATTACATTCAGGAAAAGCTTTCCCTCAGTCAAACTACTAGCATCATCTGAAAACAACAATCAAAGCATTTCAAGAAAGATAAGATTGAAGATTTCCACAAAACATTCCAAGATCTTTTCAGTTCCTTAGGCACACTTTTTAAAAACAGCTGTATCTTCTACAGAACTGGAGAAAGAAGAGTCTAATCCAGTGAAGAATCCCACCCATATACGAAAGTATAGACACATTCACTATGTTCAACTAGTGATGTTAAGTAACAACATGATTTTTTGACCCTTTAATATTCTCTCCATTATCCTACACCAGCTCTTCTACATAATGCTTATTACAGGTAGAAGCAATACCAGCCAGAATAAACTAACATCCTAACTTCTAACTTCTATAATGAAAAGTGTTTCTGTAAGACAGCTATGAACACAGAAGAAACACTCAGGAAGAACAAATCAAAGTTCTGCATGACAAAAATAAACAAACATACCCAGCTCAGACATCAATAAAAAACAACAAAACCACTTTCTCATAGAAGGAATGAATGTTGGGTAAATATTCTCATATAGTATTTCAAAGTCACTCCCTTCCCTGTCCCAGGGGAAACAGGGGCCAAAGAGAGAAGTTCCTCAATCATACAACAACTGCTAGGCAGTCAAAGGAAAAAAAGCAATCATTAAACTGAAGAATTTACAACCTGAACATATCAGATTCTTTTTCCTCATGGCATGTCAGGAAACAATGCTTAATTTTTCTCAGTTCTACACAGAGATCAGACCTTACTACTCTAGGTAAGATACGAATAGAGGGTCTGGCAAATCCGTAAAATACAATTTGCCAAGACCATGGATGTTTCGGACATGAAGTTCAGATCAAAGCTACTGCTAGGTCTAGAAGTGTTTTAGTAATCAGGGGATATGACCATAAGTCCCCTTCTCATCTGCTTCATAGCACAAAAATGAAATAAAATCCTAGAAAAAAATGAAAACCATTTAGTGCTTCATGGCACAAAAACGCAATAAAATCCTAAAAAAAACCTAAAACCATTTATGAACAGCATAATGTGTTTTCATCACAGTTTAAGAAAGATGTTTCAGCATTTAATCCAACGTCAGAGAAGTGATTGTATCTCACTTCATTACGGGAAAACATCTGTGCAGCAGTACATTAAAAGATATAGCAATTTCCATTTGAAAATCCTGCTCAGATGGTCTTGCACAATGTGTGATACAAAGTTTTCCTAATTATGTTAAGAAATTACTTTTTCACCACACAAAAATATCTAGAGCTGTCAGTACATAACTAAGTTACTAAATTTCCCATTTTTAATTCTTTACAATTTTCACATTTGTTGACAAATACTTCATCACATAGATCAACCTAATTACACTTCCATTTCTCAACTCTTGCAGACTTTAACTGTTCTGAAAAATGTGAAGGTAGTCAGAGCATATAAAATGATGTTTCCCTGAAATGGTGGGCACACAGTATTCCATTTCTGTATAAAGAGTTTTCATATACACATACACATTTAAAAAAATTCTACTTACACAGGGATGTTTTCATAGGCATCTTCAAAGTTCTCCTGCAGAAGAAAGAAAACAGTTTCAATCTAAAGTGCATGTGTTTTGTAACAAAGCAGAAATTTATCATTTATCTTCTGCAACATACAGTAATTACCAGAATATTCACAGTCTACTGACTGTTTGTTAAGCTTTCAGTGCCAATGATTACACAGAGAGATTTCTTATGGGCCTACTACATCAGACTACAGCTAAATTAAACGAAAGATCTTTTCTTTTCTGGACTCTAAAAATCCACCATGTAACTCACAGAAGGCAACACAGACTTATGTCTCAGGAGTTTGTGCAGCACATCTGAGGTGTTCAGGATACTCTAGCTGAACAGTATATCTGCACATGAAACAAAATTTTTCTGTGCATATACCTGATACGTAGGTTGACCGAAGTATATACACCAGAGGTCTAGGATCCATGACAGTGTGCACTTTTGGCCAGCTCACATATTAAAAGCAGTTCTGTGAACAGAACTAAAAGTCGTTTCCTTCCACCTAGATTCAAAGTTCTTTCAACCTAGGTTCAAATTTCGAATTGAAATAAAGGAAGAAATGCACAAACGTGAAAATGAGCAGAATGGCTTAGCTCAAAGATCATTTATTTCTGTGTCCAGTTTCCAAAACTGGGCTGTAGAAGTGTGTAGCAAAGGTGGGCAAACAGCCTTCCCTCATATACCCCTCTCCACCTCACACTTTCCACCTTTTGGTAAATCCAGGAATTCCAGGCCTAAATACAGTTTGGCCATCTGGTGATTTTCAGGAGATGTCTGTTCCAAATACCAGACCAATTTCCATGATCCCATTTAAGACTTTGTTTTATTCATGAGTTACAACATTAGTAAGGAACCTCATGAGTTGGGCATTCATTTTGTGCAAAGTAATGTCTACTTGAACCTGGCTCCTACTACCTTTGTTTAACAATCCCTAGCTTTATATGTTCAAAACCAGTAAAGAATCAATTTGTACTTGGTCTTTCCTTGACACTTAAAATTTTGAGAGCCTCTGTTAGATCATTTAACTCATCTCTTTGCCAAGCCAAAGACTGCTACCTTAACTCAGTCACTCTTCAAACAGAAGCTCTTTCCTACTTGTAACTTTCTGCTTTCTGCTCTTTCCATAAGAAAAACTGGAAGCATGATGGGACAGATTTTTAACACATCCCAGGAAGATACCTGCAGGAGACTGACCCCCACCTCCATACAACCTTTTACAGTTACATGTAGAAAGTCGTAAGACCTCTCCTGTGTCCTCTTTTCTCCAGGCTAAACACCATTTCTCCTAAGAGAACAAACTTAACAAGCAAAAGTCTACTTTTAACTGTCAGATACTTAATAAAGAATAGCAACGACTGGAAGTTCACATGCAAAAATATCTGTGATGTGAACCCTTTGTGGGCTCTTTCAAACCTTCGTACAAGAGCAGCACCTACATACAGGAAGAAACAGAGAAAGAATTTGCATTCTGTCTAGGTAAATGCCTCCTTTGCTTGGTGGCTTCTGAATTTTGATCTCTGTCATTCACGTTGGTCAAATGGCTGTCCAAACATTTAAAAGGATGAAGTACAACCTTGGTGTTTTTCCCCAAATACCAAGGCACAGGGAATAGTCACAGCCTTCCAAGAGACTCCTCAAGGGAGTCAAAAACAACATCATTGAAGGTGGTTTCTCTGCTAAAAAAAAACAAAAAACAAACAAAAAACAAAACCCAAACAATAAAACAACAAAAACCCAAAACCACAATTCATAGTTTTTTTATGGAGTTTCCCATGTCTTCCTATTCCCACTGCATGCAAAATGGGTATTAGAAAGTATTCTAATTGATATCTTGTTCCCATTTCCACAGACTCACACAAGTTTGCAGTTGTCTCTACAGACTCTCAGAGATTCCCTATGAATAGAAAAAAAGCTGGAGGCACTAGAAGAGCATAGCCATTTTCTACAACAAAAAAGTTACAACATTCTAAGGTGTGAAGAAAAGGACTGCATCAGAGGTACCCAGAATAGCTTCTCCCAGATCAGGTTCTAGGACTGATCTATTCCTACCAAGATATTAAAACTTTAAAAAGTACTCAGAATATATTCACTTTTTTTCCAGTAGTCAGTCAAAATCTACTTGTAAATAAAGCCTGTTAAACAACAACAAAACAAACAAACAAACAAAAAAAAGGGTTAATTAAAAATACACAGCATCTTAAAGACTTCAAGATGCATTTAATATACAAATGTTTATAGGTATGTACATAGTCAATATAAAAAATAAAATCAAGTGATTGATAAAGTTTGTCTATTCTTCAGAGTACAGAAGCAGTCCAAAAAAATGGACAGACACACTCTTGTGCATTCAGTTAAAGCCTAGTAAAGTCTCCCTTTTCAGGTGCTCATTCCAACACTGCAAGTTCCAGCTGACATAGCTGAAATGCCTCAACAGTTTCCAGAGGTGCTCATGCACTTTGGTGTACAGCAAAGCAGAGCACTTAACACAACGGAAGCATTTTTATTTAGCACCAATGACGAGCATTGTCAGGCACCAGCCTTGACAAGTTCCTCCAAGACTGAATGTGACCTCCACACTTCAGCACAGCTAGCATAGGAATACCATATCTATTATTTACATGGCTGAAGAGACTGAGATGGGTGCACTCCATTCATTTCCTTCACCTGACCCAGCTAGGTCCTGCAGCAGGTCCAAAAGGTCCTGCTCCAATACGTCCTTGTTATAATGGCATCCTGTCCACAGGACATGCATACAGGAGAAATCTTCAGGAAATATGAACAGTAGTTAAATCCTCAAAAAGGACAACATAACCTTTTTTCAGACATTCTAATCCAAAAAACAAATATATGAACATGTAAGTCAGTACAAAGAGAAACAGTTTAACAACTATCTCTGTCAGTACAATGCTGGCTAATGCTGCAATCCACAGATTTTTAGTGCACTCTTTCCAGAGAACACGTCAGTCCAAGAATTTAAAACACATAAATGTAAGTAAAACTGCCACTAGATGGCATGTCAAAAACTGACTCAGACTTATCCACAGACTTCAGAAAATCATTAGCACAAAATTCAACAAAATACAGCTGTCTCAAAATTATGTTTCTTGAATCACACAGTCTTTTTTTTGGTGGATAATTGCATCATTTCTTTAAATCTTTATAATGTATCCTTTTCAAGATGCAAGTGATGCCCTAGTAATTCCTAGTTTTTTACTCCTCATATATCTGTAACTTGGTGTAGTTCTGTGCTTCTTATGGAAGTGCTAAAAACTTCTGTTTCCCAGCACCTTTAGCCAAAACAATCCTTCTGAATAGAAAATCCGAGGACACATTCATTGCTCTAGGGCCTGAAAACAACAGTGAAATGGGGTTAGCAGGCCTGAGGTGGTTAACATCATTGCCCAAGGGTGTGATTGGAGAATTAGGGGCCAATATGCTAATAGGACAGAATTTATAAAAGGTGAAGGGCTCGTCACCCAGCATTCATTTTGGGTGTAGTCAGTCCCTCGTGGGGGACTTTGCTTGCCCAAATGTACCTTGAAGGCCTTGAATAAATTTGTCCACTTCCTATACTCCTAATTTGTCTTGGCCTCTGTTTCAGGTAGCCTGTTTCAGGCATCACAAACAGGCTTGAAAACAATGAAGTTTACATAAATTAGAGATACTAACGTTTTGTGAAGCAAAGAAAGTCAAAGTCAGACAGAGACATAAATGGGCACTGTACTTATGCAAAAAACTCTCACTGTGAGAGCAGAAGCCATTCACAGCAAACACTTCACCCCTCAAGACTCTCAAAAGCAGCATGTAAGTGAGACTTTTCAACTAATCTAGGGCATCTATCAGTATCTACACTTTTTTGTTCTAATGCACTGGTAGAAGAAGAAACAGCTTCCTGCCTTCCTTATTACAGAGATCCTAGTATCAAATGTGAACTCTCTTTCACATTTATCATAAATTAACTCTAATTTAAAGGAAATCTCAGACTATATCCTGCAACTCTTAAATTGTTTTAAGTTCACTAACTGTTTTGTCAATGTAAGGGTTTAAACACTGCCCTTTTCCAAGAGAAGCAGGCCAACTTGATCAATCTAAATGATTCCTTTAAAATCCAGATTTATGACATGATATGACTACCAAGTAGGGCATGAATCACCTAGGTTCTCCCCATTCATAACAACATAACTTCACAAAACTAAATCCAATAGTATTTAGATACACCAGCCACAATTTGGAGTCCATATCGGTTGGGCAAAGGAAAAAAGCCTCACTGAAAGCATTACCTCAAAAACATAAACAAAATGTGAATAGAGGGGCCTTATTAATTCAACAGGCAAATGAGACCACAAAAAATAATCACAAAAAAATACTACCCAGAATTTAATACTACTGCTATACCACATTACTTGTCCTGACATAGCTTTATTTTGCCAGTATTAAATAAAGAACAGTTTTAAGACGACTTGAAAAACCATACTTAACAGTAACACCCTCCTTGGGAAGCCCACATATTAAGACATTGGAAAGCACAGGAATCTATGAAGACAGTTACATATTTAAAAAGCACACGTACTTCAAGATGCTTTTGTCAAAACTTCTATTCAAGTACGGGTACATCTAATTACCTTTCTTTACTCTTTTGTCTTCTGTAATTCAACCCCACACTATCCTTCTTCTCACAAAAGAAATCAACGTGAGGTGAAAATGATGCACAGCAAACCCAGTCTCTGGCCTCAGGCATGCTGAGGCTGCCGACTCACTGCCTGCAGCTGCCTGTGGGAAGCTCAGTTACCAGTTTGACAGTCAATGACTGGTTCTACATAAAGAGAAAAGAAGGCTTCACTGAGAGATCTAAAATTTCGCAACTGATGAGAAAGAGTAACACACCTTTTACTGCATTCACATTAAAATTATCCTTCTGTATAGGGATTCATCTCGCAGGATTTAGGGGATTTTAAATAAAACTTAGCTGACAAGCTCAGAAGCAGCTTTTTAAAATCACACGAGAGGCTTCCTATTGACCCTGGCCAAAAGTTGGCAGACTTGGATGAAATAGCACTAGTATATACATGTGGGAGGATGGATTAAACCTCTTTTCCCTTGGTAGTACTGAACACAGGAAAAACGTGTGACTATTGGGAAGAGATTGGGTGAGGTATAAGAAGAAACTGACCTACGCTGCTTTTAATACAGGAGGAGATTACAGAAGAAAGACCTTCCATATGGTCTTCATTTCAACAAGGAAACCAGTTTCCAAACAGCTTCTTTAAGACAGCAGTCACCGCACAGTTTTATTACCAAATGGAACAAAATATAAATATATACATTGAACAGAATCAAAGTAAATACACTTTTTTTCCCCCTTTTCTGTTATGAAACTTCGTGAATATTTGTTTCTCCTTAGCCAGTACTGCACTAAAAATGATTCAAAGAAACTGGTGGCTAAGAATTTTACATTCCAGGCCCACAGGATTCACGACTTAAAATCACCGTGTATTTCAAAGTTACCAAAGATTACAGCAGTATGAAAGCTCCTAAGACTATTACCCAAGGATACCAAACAACAGCATGCTGTTTCTCCTCTTAGTTGACTGAACTGAGAACTGCTAACAGAGGCTGGAAAATAAGAAAGAGCAGCAACAAAATTCGCAAAACTCCCAGATGTGAAAGTCAGTAAGACCCCTGGTCAGGTGAAGACCCTTCCCTGTAATTACATAACTTGTATGGAAATTACTAACCACACATATCAGAGGGGCTGTACTTGGCAGGTTGCTAACACTGATCTCTTTCCGTAAATAATGGCATAGGAAGCCTGGAGCGGGTGCATAATTCATTTGTGGAATGCCACTGAGCACCCATGCTTATACAACTCAAATAAATAAAAAACTAGTCAATGTCTCTCGTGTAATTATTGGTTCATTGCACATCAGTTTATGAATCTGATTTTTGCAGACAATGCACTAAAGAAGCAAATATAAGAAACTACTACTTCACAGAAAAAGAATGATGGAGATGAGCAACAGTGCAACTCAGTGGTCTTAAATTATGAAAGTTTAGCTTGCAATACTGCTCAGTCCAAAATAAATTCATTCAGCTAAGAAAATTGGGTTTGATCCATCTGCAGTTAAGGGAAGTAGGATAACATACCTACACATACCTACAAACTTCAGACAGTACCTGCACGAACTAAAAAAAGAAAAGTAATTCTGAGGACTTGACTTATGAAACATAATCTGTTATGGACACCTTTCCTGTATACTAACAATCGGATGAGAGTGTCACACAAGGACAGAATTCAACTGTTGCTTAAATGGGCAGTTGCATGAGAAAACAGTATTTACAACTGCCTATTTTTCCAGACGTTAAGAGATAAAGAGATTCCCAGCATTACAGAAGGACTCAAAAGATGATTTGTCACATATCTTGAGCAAATTAATAAAATACTGATGTAAAGAATATGTATTTTGATGAGCCAAATAAAATTTAGATTTCCTCTCAAAAATATAAGATGCTTTTCACTTCCTAATATTTATGCAGAACTGAGAATACTTTGCATTATAAAGAGCTTAAAAAACACCAGCTTTTTAGCTACGGTTTCATTAGATTTGACATAGTAATTTCTTACAGAATAGAGCTGTGTACTCTACAAACCAGCAGAAAAGCAATGTGGAAGTTGAACTACATTTTTGTTTATTGTCAAAAAAAGCCCCAAATATAGGAGAGAAACATAATTTCAATGTTGTCTTGGCAGTGAAACTACTTGGGGGAGAAAAGGAAGGAAAAGATATCCTCAACTATTCATCTCTGTCACCCTACACATGCTTTATTTGACACTTTGACACCAGATCCTGCTATTAAGAATTAATAGCCTAGGAACAGAAACACATGAATAACACTCAGTTCAAAGGGGAAGGAGATGATGAAGCTGTTACAAAACAGGAAAATTATTTCCCCTTGCCAGAGACAGAAATAGCCTCGAGGCAGCAAGAACGGAATGGAAATGCACAAGTTCTGTCCTACACAGTACAACCAATTTTCACATGAAAAGTAAAAAGTGAAATTCATTTCTCCAGAAGAAAAAAAATGCAGATATTTTTGTGCTTACGTATGATTTCAAACTTATTTGTTTGAACTATAAACATAACTCATCTGCTTTTTAAAAATTGTTCTCAAGATCATTTGCTTAAAATACCAGTGTTTTTCCAGAGAACTGAGTGGACAGACAGTGGTGGCTGTTTTGGAGAAGCTGTGTTTTCCTAAATGTTTTCCACTGCAGATGAGTACTTCAGCAGTCAGAAGCCAAAGATCAAGCTTGGTAATTCAGACTAACTTATTCAATCTTATCAAAATAGAACACACAACATTCAAGACATGGTTGGGGGTCACGCTTTAGCAAAAAAAAAACCAAACTAAAACCAAACAACAAAAACAAGACACCAAATACCACAACCCCAAAAACACACCCACACACCAAGAAGAAACTAGGAATTGGTAAGGTAAAACTTCTTTTCTGATGAACAATTAGAATTTCAAACAAATCTCAGTGTCATTTAGCTCCAAAATTAGACATCAGCAGCCACAAGAACAAAGGTTTCTCCATCACAGTGATACAGCTGGTCACCCAAAAATTTCCAGAAGATAAAGGAAAATTGATTCTTAAAATAATCTACCCTCCATTTCTTACAGAGAAAAGACATTTGTAATGAAAACTGCAATAATTAAATGCAGCTTATCAACATGTTATAAATTCTTACTCTGCCTTCAGCTGCACGCAAGCCAGACAATTCTTAGACAGCCATACTCTACAAACCAGGGCAGGACCAAGAACAAACCTCAGCCAAAGAAACTGCAGACAACAACATCAGACATTGTCGGTCAGGCTGGTTGCATGCCAGAGACAGCCACAAGATGAAGATTTTTCGGAACCTACTAGTAAAGCTAGGGCATAAGACAGTCACATTTCCGTAAACTGACATCAGTCTCACTCTGCACAACTGGATGAACTTCTGCTGTTTTAAATGACACCACTCTCTCGTGACTGAAAAGTGGAAATCAGCAGATTCAGTTACACTCACCAAGTAAAGCAACATGACTACTTCACTTTAATTGACATACAAATAGCTGCTGTCAACAGTTATTCATGTTCAGATTCATATCCAACATGCTGCAGTAAAAGCAAGAATACAGTTTCAGTTAAAGTTGGCTGAACACCAAGACAGCTTTCCTTACTGTTTACACTGGCACCTTCTTGCTATTTGACCAGCAGTTGTTTCTGCAGAGAAAGCACTTCTCAGAGGCAGAAGAATAGGGTAGTAGCATAGAACTCAACTGTTGCAACAAAGCTTTGATCTTCCTAGTGGATCACCTTTCCTGCCTGTCTCACGCAAATCTCCTGACTATCCCCAAGACCAAAGGAGTGTTATGCAGTTTCTATTTGTTTGAAAGTGGTACTAGAAAAAAACAAACCAAACTGCAAAAGAACAAACAAACCACATATTCGACCAGGAGTTCAACATCCAATACATTTGCACCAAAGTACACTCCTCATTGAAAATCTGTACAAATATTGAATATGTCTCTATTCTTGGTCAACTTCATTAGACAAAACTGATCACCAAGCAATTCTAAACTGAAAGGCAAATACAAACAGACACTTTGTCTGGATACATCTTCCTTTTCCTATTTTAAGAAGAGAGACTTGAGAAGAACGTGAAGGCAACTAAGGAGCCTGAAAAGATAGAGAGTAACGTAAGTATTCTTCTCTAAACACACACTACACAAGGGAAAACTCTAAGTTTGTCCTCCCCAGCCATAAGAAAGATTATTCAATCAAATAAATTCTTCTTGCACCAGACAAGCCTCTAATTATTGCAAGAACATTGTGCCAAGCTCATTTGTTTTGGGTAAAAACTTCAGTATCATTATTTAGTCATTTCACATTTGCATAAAGTGCATAATTTTGTGTAAAAACCCACTGAAATCAAAAAGAATTTACGATGCTATCTTTTATGTCTATTAAGTTGGTAAGATCTCTGCTACATTTTTTAGTCCTAATACTTCCAACACCATAACCAATAAGTACTAGGTACAGCTGTATTTTCCAGGACACTGGTTGCAAACATGGATGAGATACGACTGCTGAAAGAGAAATCTGGTAAAGACTTCCCTACTTTCAGTCACACAGGTTAAAAATAAACCTTTAGCAAGCTTCTATTGGCTTCCAAATCAGTCTATTCAGCCATTGTTTTTCATTCAGTAGAAGAGGTAGACACAATGAGATTTCAGAGACACAAACAGAGGATACTTTCAGACACTAACTTAAGGTAGAGCAACAGAAACAGAACAAGTGTTTCTATCTTAACTTGCTTGCATGCAGTCAAGGCATGAGCAACTTTAAAGTCACTAGCCACACTGCAACTCAAATAAAAAACCTTGGTCTTACCAATTCTGGCACGCTTAATATTTCACAGCCAGTTACTTATCATCTATTCTGGTTTAGAACTGGCTATCTCTCACCAAGTTTAAATTTCCATGGCTGGGTAACATGCACAGAAACTTCAGCTCAGTTTAGTCAAAGGATCACTAGACAGTTTGCTGGTAACAAAGTATCACTTCAAGAGGCAGGGTATCAATGCGTAAGAAGCCAAGACACTTTTTGCCCTCACTTGAGACAACAACCTACAAAATATAATAAAAAGTTATGTGAAGAGGAAAGAAAAGCATGGTTAGAACATCCATTTAACTAACGCCAGACAACACTGCTCTTTTTGGAGCTGGAGTATCATGCTTTCTCCTGTCTCACAAGGATAGGTCTATTTAGCAGTCTCACCTAGCCTTCCCACCTTCATCCCATATTTCAGTGTTCGTGATGTGACTGATGAGGCAGAATCTCAGAGTTTTTAGTTACACATATCTCACACATATCAGGATGGACCAAAGACATAGTGAAAGTCAAGCTACAACTACAAATTAAGAGACAGTCTTGAATTGACATAAGAAATAGACACAGTGGAGTCTACTTTCCAGTAGAGAAAAAAGGGTAAAAGATAGTGAAGAGGAAGAGCCAATTGCATTTTACTGAATTTTACTATGCAATTTCATATAAAGATGCTTGATACTTACTACTTCCATAGATATATAAAGCTACCTAGAAAAACTCTTAATTATGGTTCACCATGCACTTAATACAGACCTAACAAGACAAAAGCAAATTACAGCTCCCCTAAAGGGATATTTTGACAGTGTACCAGAATGCTTACAAAGTACAATACAATCAACAATCCTAAATAAGTCTCATTGAAGATGCACTACCTTGCAACTGCTGATATTAATACTTTCCAGAGATGACTCCAAGCTGGGGAACAGAGCAGTTTTACCTCATATTAAAAATGATTTGTCTACAACTAATAAAGGTCATCTTTGCCTAGAACTAATAAAAAAAAAGATGAAAGGGGCATAAAAATTAGCATCTTTGGTTTTACCCTTTCCCTGACTTGACTATACAGCTGGTTACTCATTTGTAAAGAATGCAACAGCAGTTGCTGCATATTTAGCATCACAAGGTTCTATTTTATAGTGAAAAGCAATTTAAGCGTTTTTCTTAACTAGCTCATTTCCTTTAAAAGAAGATCTTGCACAAAAATTTCATTAACATAAAACAACAGTAAACCTATTAATGCGCCCCTTAAATTTTCGTAACGTGTCAAGAGTCTGTGAGAGTCTACAGATTCCTTCTTCAGTGAATACTCCCCCAGCTTCAATTCTTCATCCAGTCCACCACCAAGCAGAGCATGGTGTATCTTCAGGCACTGCAGGACAGCTGCAGGATCCAGAAGAGAGATGACACCAAATTGACTACACAGGTGCACTGAAAGCAGCATGTGTTTCCCAGGTAGAAGTTGTAACATCTGACACACACTGAGTGACAGGTGTAGTTCCACCTCCCAGCACACACACTCCCCATACAGCTTACTGACACCAAGGGGAATTTATAGTCTTGGAAAGTTCTAGCTGGCATGTGATAACAAGGACAGGATAAATGCACAGTTGCATTTGCCAGATCTGTCACTCCTCCTTCTACCCAAAGGGTCACTCTACCACAAATATAAGTTTGGGGTGTCAGTGCCTCTCAGCAACTGTTCATGCACGCACACTACCTTCTCCTCCTGAGTACCCATGGGCAGTCAGAGCACTGGTTCCTCTACAGCAAGTTCACACCACAGGAGTGTCTCTGGCTGTCATGACTCATGCTGTGTCAAAGGAAATCCCACATGACCACACGATCATCCAATCTAAAGCACTGAACCTCCCTTTGCATGCTTTTTCCTTCCGTCAGCACCCAGGGACACAGAACACAAAAAAGCCAAACATGTTACATGAGATGCAGAGAACTTCTTTTAAAATACGGAAAGAGAAGTATCAAACAGAAAATCTTTACAGGTTGCCAGGAAACTATTTATGTCAGAGCTGATCTCTGCCTGTTGCTGGTATCCTTATCCGTTTTCACTAACTATAGCCCACAGTCATTATATACTAGAAAGTTTTTATTAATTTGTGAAAGTTGTTGCAAAATTTTTTGAAATGTCACATGGATTTTTTAATTACTTCCTCAGACCACGCAAACATCTATCAAAGAGCAAGTATTTTTTACTTTAAGAAAGATACCATTTAGGCTAATTTCTGCAACTATTAAAACTTAAGTTCAGTAGCTACCACATTTCATCTACATAAACTGAAGAGACCAAGTGCTGTGGTATGGTCTACAAATATACAACCCACAAATCTAGAGAGTTTACCTTCCCAGCATAAAACTGCTTTATTTCCCCTACAGCAAAGACAAAGAGGTACAAAGCACAAGAGGAGCAAGTTTCAGAGACAACTGTGAAGGCAAGCTCTATATCCTTTGCCATCAAAAGATGTAACCTCAGCTTCCCCTCCTTGATCTCCACCTGTCCTCCTAACACCAGAGGACTTCCACAAGCATCAAACAAAAAGCAACACATTAAGTGGATTTGGAAAATAAGAACAAACTAAGCCAAAGTATTAACCACACTGGATGTCAGCTCTTTCAGGGATGTCAGGTGACTTCCTTTCTCTGCTCCACCGAAAGGACAGACATGCACAGAAACACTGACAGGAATTCAAGGCAACTGTACAAATCCCAGCGGACTAGACAAGCTGCTTTTTGTAGAGCAATAATACACTAATACACGATCACAAACTACATCCCATATTGCAACTCTTAAACTATTCACAGAAAGCACATAAGCCACTTCTACTATGCAACCTCAATTCCATGTCCCCATTATCTTTTTCACTACTCCTTCTGTTGTGCCCGCGCACAGCTACCTGTGACAACATGCCAATAAGCTGAACATCCTGGATAAGTCAGAACAAAACCCCCAACGCAAGGCGCCAGGGACACAGGGCTGTATAGTCTATCCAGTAAGTACTTGCCTACTTTCCCTTAGAGACCTGAACATACTCCTCTTCACTCATACACAGTACTATTTAAAACTACAAGCACACTTTTTCACTGCTGCAGTGTACAAACTCACAACAAGCACTAATTCAGAAAGCAGTTAGGAGGAGTCTTCCACGGTGGAACTCTCAACTTCAGAAGACAATCAATACAGAGCATGATTTCCAGGAAGACCCTCCTACCTGGGACTTAATTTGTGACACTGGCATAACTCTGTACTTTTGTTTCCACTTAACAAAAAAGAACAAAGCTGGGAAAACCTGCATTTAGTTTGCACTTCCACTCCAAAATGTAACTTACTGAACTCAACAGCTAAAAATCCCACCGTTGAAATGAGAAAAATGAACTTCTAAACAATCTACTGTAATTTTTTTTTTTACTTGGATCTTAAGACTCTTTTGGTGTCACTTGCTGGGAAATATATTCTCTCTGAAGCTTAACTATACATCCTCGGCCATTCCTTCAGCATGACCTGAAATTACATAGTCCACATTTAGCAGAAGACACAGCTCTTTCCTAAAGCATCAAACCAAGCACACTATCTTCTAGAAGTGAAGGGCCATGAACTATCCCACATTTTCCAGAGCTACAACCATATATGGCTCTTTAATCCAAATTCCATTAAAAGACAGACACTGACCTGTTGCTGAATGCCTCCTTCCCAAGATTTTAAGGAGACTTACTTAAACCCAGTAGACCGCACATTAACAGAGCCAGCTACTTCAGTGGTATGAAGTAGGACTACACAGGCAGATATGTTCAACTGGATTTCCCAGAGCAGCACATATTTTTCCTGCCAAGAGTCTCCATCTGGACAGGGCACAGATTTAAATATTCTTTAGCATTATGCTTAAACCACCAAGTCATACCTTAAAGTTCTTCCTCTGGTCCAAATAACACACTTAAATTTAGGTAGACTGCTTTGTGTCCAAAGTTTAGTTCCTAAGCTTTTCACACTTCCCTTGAAAAGGAACATAATAATTAACATCACAAGATTACATCTTTATAGTCTATTAACAATAATATATTATTTAGGCTAAAATAGCTCAAACACCACCGTTCTCCCTCAATGCAGTTAACAGAATTGCTTTGCAAAATATTTTCCTTCTGGGAAATACTACTTCTGGGAAGAGCCAAAAAAGTTGTACTTCATAAAATATACAGTTATGCTACAATTTAACAAAAAAGTAAAAAAGCACTTAAGCTTCATATCTCGTATTATATACGACTCTTCTCAAAGTTGTTATTTTGTAGTTGTTGTTTTTTTGGTTTTGTAATGAATTACTGTCTCCTCAAATAAAAGTGGGAGGGTTTTATAGAAAATGTGGAATACTTCAGTTTTTGCATATTTCTTCAGCTCCTTCTAGTCAGATGAGCTAGAAGAACCTTGAATATCTGTGTAAGATGCCTCACTCTGCTGATTTTGACTGGGTTAATTTTCTTCACAGTGGCTGGTATAGGGCTGTGTTTTGGATTTGAATTGAATACAGACTGATAATAGAGAGACATTTTTGTTATTGCTGAGCCAGGCTTACACAGAACCAAGGCCTTGTGATGGGGCCCTGCTCTCCTGGAGATGGCTGAACACCTGCCTACCCACAGGAAGCAGTGAATTAATTCCTTGTTTTGCTATGCTTGTGTGCACAGCTTTTGCTTTCCCTATTAAACTGTCTTTCTTTCAACCCACTAGTTCTCTGCCTTCTGTACTTCTGATTCTCTCCCCAGTACCACTGGTGGGTCAGTAAGCAGGCAGCTGTGTAGCTCTTGGCTGTCACCTAGGCTTAAACCATGATACTCACCTAAAAAGAGGTGGATTTACCAAATTCCCAACTGGTATTTCTACTTCTCCGTACTTCCAGTGGCAAGTTCAGGTTTTGCCACAGGACCTAAGAGTAGCCGTTTAACCATAAATTACTACATGGAGTAATAAAGAAAAAAAAAAAAAAGAGAAAAAATATTAACTATTTTCCAGCCCTGGAAACTTAGTGAGTTTGCAGAAAAGGAAAAAAATACAAAGAAGTAAATGGAAAAAAAATATGACATGGTCATGAAATCACAAAGTTTAACTAGCTGCCCCACTGGATTTGGTAACAAAAGTCCTAAGGGACAGAATCCAGATAAAACATCTTCATCCTAGTCCATTATTTCTTGGTGAAAATAAAAGCCAGTGTGATGTACTCTATAATCACTACAATCACAATTTGTTCAACAAAAGCTAGTAAGAATATTTTTTTCTTTCTTCTCGCCACCTACTTCTAGTTACCAGTACTCCTACTCACCTACCCAACACTACACTTTTTAGAAGAAGCAGTACAGCCAAGAGGTGCCAGACACACAAATTACTATCTTTGGAAACAGGTTTTCCAGAAACCTCCTCTCTCTTTGGATGACAGACTGTCCTCGTACACCCTCCAATAGGAGGATTTCTGGAAAGCAAGAGTGTGTATAATGTTGACTTCTGGGGAAAACAAGAAATCAAAGCAGTGCTGCACACACAAATACTGGCTTGCAAAAGTTTATATACAACTTTTTTGCAAAGTGAATGCATAAGAGAGCTGGAATAAAAACATGATACACTCACTGCATCATAACAAAAAATACAATTCCTACTAAGATATTAGATTATCTTGCCTTAGTATGTGGTGACAGCATTACTTCCTTACTCCAGAATATGGCGACAGGCAAGTCTTTACTTGCTTGATAAGAAAACTTTGCCATTAGCACTTGGTGTTTGGGCGTAAGTCTGCA
Organism: Grantiella picta; assembly: GCA_013397955.1. Lineage (NCBI taxonomy): Eukaryota > Metazoa > Chordata > Aves > Passeriformes > Meliphagidae > Grantiella > Grantiella picta. Next base: position 5,629 of record VZRM01009042.1, on the reverse strand, counting down.
GGTCTGTGATATTTACTTACTGTTGACTTAGCAAATATGATTTTTTGAACATCAGTGAGCTTAGAAAAGCAGAAGGAATTTTCAGCTCTCACGCACAAATTCTCACATTTCTTTTTATTTAAGCAGACACTCAACCAACTACGGCACATAGGTCTTGGCCATGCCCAGGCTCTAATCAGAACACACATCAACAGCAGCATACAACCAACTCTCAAAACTGATTCTCAAGCTTTTAGTTGCAGTTTTGCTCCCTTTTCAAAATGAGTGCAGTGATCTATCCTTCCTGTTCCCTCTACCATAATATTGTTTCTGCTAAACCCAAAGAAACAGCATGTGTTGAAATTATTGCCCACCAGATGGGCATGGTGTGCTGGCCTGTATTCCTGCCAGCCTGTCACTGGCAACTGTGATCTTATCTCCACCTCCTGTGCTGGTGTCACACAGGAAAAGAAAGCCATTCTAGTTGCAACAGCAATGAAAGCTTCAAATAGGTCCTTAAGGTTAGGCAACCTATAGATTTACTTAACTGGACGGGAGGCATAAGATCAGACACGCCTATCACCTACTCCTCTGTTTAGTCATCCTTGTCCATGCTGCTAAGTAACACATGGTCTGACAAGAAGCAACTAAGTTCCTTTTCTCCTTTAACACACAACCTCTTTGCCAAGAGAGGGGACCAACAAGAACCTTTATCCAAGCCAAGGTATCAACTTCTAGCAGTTTCAACAAGCTCATCAGGTCTGGAGGTTTTCCCACGCATACTGGTGCCAATCTGTCATCAAAAGAACAAACATTTGCAGAACCAAACGTGCTTACACAAAGTCGTAACTCTCACATAGATTGACTACAACGACAAGAAGCAATCCATTCCCCTTTAAGCTTATATACGAAACATGAGAACTGTCTTTCCATATAGGTTGTGGAAGAAACAGAAGTGCCTTTCCAGACTTGTGGATGGCCCAAATCTGGTAGCGTTCAGGATGGACGAGGCCTTAAGCAACCTGGTCTAGCGGGAGGTGTCCCTGCTCTGGGAGGGGGAGTTGGGTCTAGATGATCTTTCATGTCCCTTCCAACCCCACAACATTCTGTGCAGTACAACGTAACTGTACAATTTACAGTTGTAATGACAGTAACTTCCACTGCTCCAAGAAAAGACATTAAAGGACACTGGATGCTACTTCCTATACTAGAATAGCAGCAGTTCAATACACAAAGAATACCCAAAATCTTATGAGAAAAGCTAACTTGTTACACTGGTTTCCATTCATACACAAGTCAGTATCCCCACCTAACACTACTCCTCCAAAAAAACCCCAAAAAACAAAAACCAAACAAAAAAAAAACCCCCCAAAAAATAAAAAAACCCTCCAAACCTCAGAAAAGAGAAGTAAAATCAAATTCACTTGTCTTTTCAAATTCACTTCATAGATACATAGCCTTCCCAGTTCATGTCAGCTCTGCCTCCCTAAGAGGCACATAGTGCTTTCCACAGTAACCCCACCTTTTCCCACATCTTCTGCACCTTGTGTCTCTTGCCCTGAGAAAAAACAAATTACAGGTTAATCACAGTGAATATTAAATAAGAAAATTTAATTGAAACACTACTTACTCCTTTTTCCCTCCAGGAAATCAATAAAGACTTGTTTTTTTATCTACCTAGTTTTCAAATTTGGTCAGTCAACCAAGGAACTCAAATGCATGATCCTAGGAAGCCAAATAAGAAGTGGAAAAACACAGGGGAAAAAAAAAAAAAGCAATCTCAGGACAACATAGGCAATATATAATTGGAGTATAGGTCCTTATTCTAAATAGGTAGCCAAAAGGAAAAATAGTACCTCTCAACAGGTACACCCATAAGCAAAGAAGAGTTTTATTTCAACTTAAGAACCCTAGAATTTTGGAAGGAGAGACAGCAACTTAATTGTATTCAACAAAGAAGAAATTACTAGTCATGTTTAGTTTTCCCACGGTCTCATCTGTGCTGCTGAAATAGCGTGCTCCCAATCCTGGATGCAGATGTGCTCTGACAGTAGGAAAGACAAACACAGAACAAGGAAAAACAGATGAGCCATATGCCAAAGCACAACACTTTGGAAAAAGCAGACGAGGAGTGCAAATTTTATATTCTTCAGTTGAGCAAAGTCTACTTCTCAGGGAAACAAAACAATACAAGTTAGACGAGGATTTTTTAAAAAAAAATTATCCTTCATGAGAGGAAGCATCCCTAGTACCCCTTCCAAGCTCCATATTTCCAATGCATTCTTCAGTTTTTAAGGTGAAAAAGGCACCACAGTACCTTGCTTCCAGTTTGTTAAAGTCTCTGTGAAAATGCAGCTACGGCTGTCTCTCACCACTGAGACCCTTCTTCCAGGCTGAAATCACCAAACAAAATTTGTGAAGAATCCTCAGCATAAGCATGAGAGAGAAAACAGACAGTGCTGCACAGTTAATTAATTCTAATAATTTATTCTAAAGTGCATTATTATATTAAGCTAGTGATGTAAATAAGCACACTACAGGCCAGTTCTTTCATCGGAAGTGCAACAGCTGCTGCAGCAGTGGATGAAACTCTTGAGTACTTAAACCAAGTACTAACCGGCTTTTGAGTTAAAGACGATGCTGGTTTCATTTGAAATTAGCTCTGAAGATAAACTGTTCAGGCTGGTAAAGCCAGCCTATACAGTGTTTATCCCTGCTTGGGCAGTTCAAGAGAGTACAACATGCATCATAAGACCTTCATTACCTAAATTTTCCTTAATAGCTTAGTTTAGAGATGAGGCACAGATTAGATGAATTGGCCAAGCTGTCCTTAATACAAGCCTGTCATGGCTTGTACCCACAACTAAGCCAGCAACTAAACACCATGCAGATGTTCTCTTACTCCACCACACCTCATATCCCCCACCCCTTTCCCCCCAGCAGGGCTTTGTTTCAGCCTCAGGGCAGTCAGTTCCAGGTGTACCTGACAGCTCCCCAGGTGAAAGCGAACTGTGGCCTACACTCTGTTGCCAAAGGGATTGAGAAAAATGCATTAGGAGTATCAGTTGTGGCACCACTTGGCTGCCTTTGACTCCAGCTCTTACTGAAGTTTCAGCGTGTGCACTACAGCAGCACTCAGAGGTAGCATGACTTCATTCAGGCCACAAGAGTCTACTGCCAGTCTCCACTCTCCATTAGTCTTAACTGCCCATATGGGGCTATCAGAGGGTAAGTAAGTCTTTCTGATCATTCCTTGGCTCTGGAGTCAACCAACCAGCTTGATCTCAATCTGGATGAGAATCATGGTGTCTCTGCTGGTGCTAGGCAGCAACACCAAAAGCCCCCCGGTACCCTTTTGCACCCTTGAAATGTTCTCTCCTGAGGTAGCCTGTGCCAAGGATGCATGGAACATCTGGGGCCATCACAGTAAGGTGCTTTTGCCACTCATTCCCAGTCAGGCTCACTTCAGCCTCCTACACAGTCAGCTATTGGGATGCTCCTGTCACCCCAAAAGTACAAATGGGTTCTGCCTCTTTATAGCTTGACTGTGCACTGGTGTCTGCTAGGGCCTTTACTCCTGCAGGTCTGATATGCCAGGCCATCACGTTCACGAAGTTGGTTGTCCCTCGCCTCCACCTGGCTGAAGCAGAGCCCCTCCACTCCTGGTCACTGGACTGTCCATTTATTTCACATAAAGAAAACAAGATTAGAATTTCTTTCCACAGGATCAGGAGTAAGATAAGCCCTTCTACTCTGGGGAACTGCTCACTGGCTGGAAGACTGGAAGACTGGAAGAGAAACTTTCCTGGAAAAAAAAATCGTGATTGTTTTTCCCTAAAACTCAGGTACCAATGCCTCTAGAGTTGAAGGTAGGTTTTCTATGCCACTTTTTCATGTCCGCTCTGTGATCCCTCAGGTAAAAAAACAGAGCAACCCACTGTGTCCACCCTCTACATCCTCTCTCTTGAGCAGAACACTTACTCTTAATAGCAGAGATACTGGGTCATACAGATGGGGAGTAGGATCTATCTTCTTGTTGTTGCTGAAACTCCTGGAACAGTTTTTCCTACTTTTCAAGCACTGTGCCCACCATCACTGCCTCTTTGTCTCCTCAGCTACCCAGCTTTGCCTCATTACTACCAACAAGTTGGCACACAATGATGGTGTATGGTGTGCTCCACACAAACTACCACCCCATGGGTCACGTGCACTAGATCTTACCTGGATCTGTGGGTAACCACACATTGTTTTGGCCAATAAATCATCTCTAGCATGGCTAATTCTCTCAGGTACTGACTGGACATGGTGGTCCACTTGCCTGGGTGACATATAACATCTCCCTTGAAGGGATACCTTTCCTTCCCTGTTGACAGGAGTCACCTTCAGAGGCTAATGACTTCTGTCCTTTTCCTAATCACCTTGTTAATGCCCCCTCCTGTAGAAAGCAATCCCAGATTGCTGCACTAAAATTCCAGGCTACTAGCTCTGTTACCCAGCAGCAAAGTAGGCAGGTAACAACGTGATCATCTGGATGACGGCTGAAGTCTCTCCACTTATCCCACACCTCACACGGGGACAGGTATTGAACTGTTCCCTCTTTTCTGTTTCTTCCTCCTGCTCTTGGGATAACCCTTCACCTTCCTATACTATGAGCTGATTGCTGTGTCCATTTCTTCTTGTTTATAGGAGTGACTGATACTTGTAAGGGTTATTTCAGCTACAGTGCCTGCAACTGGGGTTGGAGCCTGTCACCTTCTTGTCAGGTTTAAAGACCTTCTCTTCCCTCTGAGGGCACTGAGCAGGACTTTCCCCTCATAAAGCCATGCTGGCTCTGACTGATACCTGCACTGTCCTTCTGGTGTTTTTCAATAATTCTCAGAATAATCTCCACACTTTTACGGGTCACTGAAGTGAGACTGAGAAGCCTGGAGTTTTCAGGATCACCTTTGTAGCCCCTTCTCTTGGGAAAATGTTAGACAGCTTGCAATCAACTGGGACCTCTCCAGATTCCCAAGACCATTCAAAAATCATTGAAAGCGATCTTGCAATGAATTACATCAGCCAGCTCTTTTGAGTACTCTTGGATGAATCCCATCAGGCCCCACAGACTTTGAGGGATCCAGCTAAGAGCTTATCATCCTCATAGCCCTGGTCCTCCAGGTCAGGGTGCTTGAACACCCTTAGCGCATCTTCAGTGTTAAAGAGAGAGGCAAAGAAAGCATTAAACATCTCTGCCTTGTCTATATCCCTGTTTGTGAGGTGACCATCCTCATCCTATAATGAGCCAATGTTATTTCTGCACTGCCTTTTGCTACTGACTGCAAAAAAAAACCTTTCTTCGCTGTTTTGACAGTCCTGGCCGTCTTTAACTCCAGCTGAGCTTTGGCTGCACAAATTTTCTCCTTACAGTAGGGAGCAGCATCTCTGTATTCTTCCCATCTCACTAATACAATGAATGCTTTTAAAAACTTGTTCTAACATGTTCTACTCAGATACACCATTACCTGCACTCATCATACCTCCTCTACTGGGCAACAGTGGTTTAACACCAGTCAGCAACCAAGTGTCACACAGCCACTTATCTGCTCTCCCCCCTTGCCAGTGGGATGGGAATAAGATTGGGTGAGAAAAGGTAAAATCCATGGGTTGA
>VZRM01009027.1:928946-1116674 GCA_013397955.1 Grantiella picta | reverse complement strand
GATCTCTGAATCCCCATGGACCCCATGGGCTGCAGGGGCACAGCTGCTCCACCATGGTCATCACAACAGCCTGCAGAGGAATCTCTGCTGCAGCACCTGGAGCACCTCCTCCCCCTCCTTCCCCACTGACCTTGGTGTCTCCATGTTGTTTCCCTCATAAATTATCACCTCCTCTCTTCTTCGGCTAGAAAAAACTGTTTCCCACTTTGTTTTGGTTTTCTTCTTAAATCTGTTGCAACAGAGGCACAACCAACATCTCTAATTGGTCCAGCCTTGGCCAGCACCATGTCCATCTTCAGAGTCATCAGGGAATGGCTCTGCTGGATATGGTGGAAGCTTCCAGCAGCTTCTCACAGAAGCCACCTCTGTGCCCCCCGCCACCTCCTCAAAAAAAAAACAGGCAAAGAAAAATCAACACAAAAATGTATTTTAAAAACTAGTTCTAAGGTGTACGTCCTTTTGGCGGGAATATGATCTTCTAAGAGATGTAAATTATTACCTAGAGAACACTTCATAAGTCGGTTTATTCAGGAAAACAGATCTTTACCTTGCTTTACTGACTATCACCAAGAGCAATTTTTATACACATATATTTTTAGGACAAGATTGCTTAAAATCGAGGAAGAATATTCTTGAAAGGATGTTGTCTGTATTGGGTAAACACAATGTCTTGGGCAGAATTTGATTAAAATGTGAGGGGGAAAGGTACTGAGTTTATCTTGAGTTTTCCCACCTCTTGCAGATGACTTTCTAAAAGGCTTGCTTTATCCTAAACTAGAGAAATGGTAAACTTAATTCAGAAAGTGAATGAAGTTATATAGTCTGAATAATCCAGAAGGTCAAGATAGCTGATAAGAATGGCTCTTCATTGATCTTTTAAAATAGATTATCAGTTTAGTGATCACCAGTGATCCAATCTGGCATTGTTCTTTATCTTAGAAGCAAATTTGCAACAACACTGTGCTGACTCCAGCTAAAATACAGATACCTCTACAAGGTTCAGACACCTCTACAAGGAAAAGCACTTCTGTGAATTAACTCTTGATATATTTCAATTTTTCTTGGAACTTTCAATCCAAGTATCACCTTACCCAGCTCATGTAGAATTTCTTGATTTTTTCCAGTAGTGGACACATCTTCTAATAATGCTGACTATAGGGGAAAATCATCACACTTTCTGAAAAGCAAATAAATCACCCAGATATTGCAGTTAGAAAATGAAATTTACAAACTATCAATTTCCATGAGACCCAAATAAAAGGATATGATGCCACTTTAATTTGCAGACAACCAAGAAATATATATTCTGCATCTGTAGCCCAGACATAAAATTTAGAAAGATTAAATTCTGTGTCAAGAAGAAATTATTTCTGAAAATTACACACTATCAGAAATAGTACACAGTTTAAGGAAATATAATATAAATAAGAAGCAGGGTTTTGTGTCTTTATGCTGTTCCATAATTGAAATATCATGTGATAGCATAGAAGTGAGACTTTTAGCATATTGGAACAAGAAATTTAACAATTTCAGGAATTGATCATTCAAGCGTAAGATACTTCTTGGTGTCTTATGAACCAGGAAAGCAATAAGACAGTTCACGCTATCTTACCCCAAGATATAGTCAGAGAGGATCTTGTCAGACAAAAGGTGAAAGCTCAAGAACAAAGGCAGGCACTTTTTTCTTCACAATGTTTTCACAACACATTTATATCTGGAAATAGATGGAAGACGTCTTGTCTGGAGCTATTCAGAGTAATCTGCCAAATTCACCCTGGCATCATTCCAGAAACTGTATTGAAGTTTTGTCAAAAATAAATTTTGTCTAATAGGAATAATATCTGCATAATATCTGTAGTGATGATGTCTTAAGGCAACAGTAGTAGGAGTACTAATCATATCTATCTGAAGGTGTTTGCTAAAAAAAAAAAAAATCACATTTAACAGAAGCTTCAACTTCCACACTCCCAGTTCAACGCTGCTGAGAAGTCATACATTGAAAACATTCTTATAAGCATTGTAAGATTTCACAAAAAAGATTATGCAGTAAGCTGTCCCTGTGCGGCACATTATTAACCTGTAGGAGGAGGAAAGCAGGCACATGACACTCTAAAACCCAGTGGTATTTTTTGACTTGTCAAATATGGACAAAATTAATATTTTTCTTTCAAACAGTGTTCATCACTCAAGCGGTGATGATACTCTCTGTGTATTTTGACTACACACATTTAATGATGTATAGGTAGGATATATTTAGGTTAGCTAATTTAAATGCAGGAAGAAGAAATCGAATGGTTATTTGTGGGATAATATCTTTAACATTTACTTGTGGACATGTTCTCATGTCACAGCTATACAAAGAAATGCCTAATCATCTAAAACAGTCTAAACAACTTTGTGTAATTTCTAAAAAGTCTAAGTTCCATTTTTTAAATAATTCAGGCTTTAGGAATCTAAGTTTCCTGTGAACACTGCTGACTTTGACTTTTCAGTAACTAGATGGTTTTTGAAAATACACTACAGTGATCTTTTGAAAACAGGGAGGGCTTGTTCCAGATCAGCTTCAGGCAGAAGATCAGTGGAAAGTGACACTTTGAATGAGTACCAATTAGAAATGTGAAGAGTTGAAACCCAAAATGACGCTATTCTAAAATCAAAACTGTTGCACCAGAGATATAGCCCATAGATTTTACATGCCATGCCCTACTCTGCCTTCTCATCTGAGTTGTAAATTTACAAAGTGATCATAACTAATATTTCAAAGGCATATGATCAAAAACAACTTTATTTTAAAGGCATATATAACACAGATACAGAGAAGGAGTTTACTTGCTGATCCTCTGCCTGTATGACTTTCTACTCAGGTGCAAGTTTCTGGATTTGACAGGTTTACCTAGGCTGGGAGGGCAACTGCCAGCTACAATATGTGGACTCTGAACCATGTAAGATTGTATGGGCAGATGCTGTGTTTCCACACACATGGAAACCCTATCTCCTAGTCACTGGAGAGACTTTGGGGCTTTGACCTCAGAGCTGAATTGCTCTCACTAAGAAGAACAAACAAAATTTCCTGTCATGGTCCAGACTTGTTGAGAATGTTAAAACCATATTGAGTGCTGATGGGACCTTGTAACACAATGTGCAGAATATGGCCCTGAAAAATATGTTACTGCACTCTGAAATCTTTGCTTATTTTCCTTATCAAACTCAGTCATTCTGCTCAGAGTTCACAAAGGAAAAGGTGAGTATTTTTGCCCAAATATCCTAAGAACACAAACATAATATGCCATGGAAGCAGATTTTTGGCTTTCTTGGCAACCAAACTCTCTGCTATTTCACGTAATTACTAAATTTCAAATGCCTGGAACTGGAATACTTCCTCTCAGACTGGAACCTACATGTCATAGAATCACAGAATGGATGAGGTTGCAAGGCACCTCTGGAGGTCATCTGGTCCAACCCTTCTGCTCAAACAGGGACACCCAGAGCTGGTTACCCAAAATCATGTCCACGTGGCTTTTAAATGTTTCCAAAAATGGTGATTCCATAGCCTCCCTGGGTAACCTGAAAAAGTGGTCAGTCACTGTGCTGGTTTTGCTTGGCCTGGTTTTTGGTAGTGGAGGGGGGTCATAAAGATGGCCTCTGTGAGAAGGTGCTGGAAGCTTCCACCATATCCAGCAGGGCCAATTCCTGATGGCTCTGAAGATGGACATGGTGCTGGCCAAGGCTGGACCAATTAGAGATGTTGGTTGTGCCTCTGTTGCAACAGATTTAAGAAGAAAACCAAAACAAAGTGGGAAACAGTTTTTTCTAGCCAGAGAAAAGGAGGAGGTGAGAACATGTGAGGGAAACAACATGGAGACACCAAGGTCAGTGGGGAAGGAGGGGGAGGAGGTGCTCCAGGTGCTGCAGCAGAGATTCCTCTGCAGGCTGTTGTGATGACTATGGTGGAGCAGCTGTGCCCCTGCAGCCCATGGGGTCCATGGGGATTCAGAGATCACCCACAGCCTGTTGGGAGGTGCCCATGCTGGAGCAGGTGGATGCCTGGAGGAAGCTGTGATCCAGTGGGAGACCTGGTGGAGAGAGAGGGCCTTGATTCCAGGCTGGAGCAGCCTGGCTTTGGAGGTCTGCAGCCCACGGATAAGGAACCCCACGCCGCAGCAGTTTTGGGAGGACTGTCTGCCCATGGGGGGACTCGTGTTGCAGCAGTTTCAGGAAGACTGCTGCTCGTGAGATGGACCCACGTTGGAGAAGTTCACAGAGAACTGTTTCCCATTGCAGGGACCCCACAGCCCAACAGGGGAAGGACTCCTCTCCCTGGGCGGCAGAAGGAGATCTCAGTGATGAGCTGACCAAACCCCCACACTCTGTTTCGCTGTTGGTGGGAAGGAGGGAGGGGCTGGGGGAAGAAAGGGTGTCTTTAAGATCTTATTTTACTTCTCATTGCTCTCTTCTGACTGTGTTATTAATAAATTCACTTTGTGACTCTAAGTTGAGCCTGTTTTACCATTGGAGTGTTTTTCTCCCAGTCGTTATCTCAATTCCTGACCCCTTTGTTTAATTTTTTTCCCTCTCCTCTGCCCATCTGTGGCAGGGGAGAGTGAGTGAGTGGCTGTTGTGGGTGCCTGGTGCTTGGCCAGTGTCAAACTACAACATTCACCTTTGATAGTAAAAAAGTGTTTCCCAGTGTTCAGGGGGAGCATCCTCAGTTTCCATTTGTACCCCCTGCCTCTTGTCCTGAATGGGCCTGGCCCTGTCCTCTCTACACCCTCCCCTCTGACATTTATGTATGTATATATATATAAATGTATAAATATATATATATATATATAAAAGATAAGTTGCCACCAAGCCCTCTCTCCTGTAGGATACACAGCCCCCACTCTCTGTGCTTCCTCACATGAGGGTTGCACTAGTCCTTTCATCAACTTTTTTGCCCTTTGCTGGATTTTCTCCACTATATCCATTATCTCTCCTGTACTGGGCAGACCAGAAATGGACACAGGACTTCAAGTGCAACCTCACTAGTGCTGAGTAGAGAAGAAAAATCACCTCCCTCTATCTGCTGACAGCGATATTCCTAATGCAACCTAAGATATCAAAACCTCCTTTGCCACAAGGGTATATGGGTGTCTTATGTTCAAGCTGGTGTCCACCCTGTTTATATATTCTATGTATGTATTCTATGTCTGATCCTCTTCCACCAAGGCTGCATCCTCCTTACACCAACCTTTTTGCTTGGTCTCTGGGACTTGTGATTCCTGATGGGTGGTGTTGCCAGAAAAGACTGAGGCAAAAAGGCATTCAGTACTTCAGCCTTTTCCAAATCCTGTGTAACCAGGTCACCTGTCTCATAGTGCACTGGGCTCACATTGTTCATAGTCTACCTTTTGTGTACCCATAGAAGGCTTTCTTGTGGTTTTTAGCACCTCTGGACAGATTCAATTCCACTTGGGCTTTGACTTTCCTGAACGCATCTCAGCATGCTAAGGCAACATCTGTGTATTCCTCCCACATTACCCATTCTTGCTTCTACTCTGTGTGTGCTTNGTGAGTGAGTGGCTGTTGTGGGTGCCTGGTGCTTGGCCAGTGTCAAACTACAACATTCACCTTTGATAGTAAAAAAGTGTTTCCCAGTGTTCAGGGGGAGCATCCTCAGTTTCCATTTGTACCCCCTGCCTCTTGTCCTGAATGGGCCTGGCCCTGTCCTCTCTACACCCTCCCCTCTGACATTTATGTATGTATATATATATAAATGTATAAATATATATATATATATATAAAAGATAAGTTGCCACCAAGCCCTCTCTCCTGTAGGATACACAGCCCCCACTCTCTGTGCTTCCTCACATGAGGGTTGCACTAGTCCTTTCATCAACTTTTTTGCCCTTTGCTGGATTTTCTCCACTATATCCATTATCTCTCCTGTACTGGGCAGACCAGAAATGGACACAGGACTTCAAGTGCAACCTCACTAGTGCTGAGTAGAGAAGAAAAATCACCTCCCTCTATCTGCTGACAGCGATATTCCTAATGCAACCTAAGATATCAAAACCTCCTTTGCCACAAGGGTATATGGGTGTCTTATGTTCAAGCTGGTGTCCACCCTGTTTATATATTCTATGTATGTATTCTATGTCTGATCCTCTTCCACCAAGGCTGCATCCTCCTTACACCAACCTTTTTGCTTGGTCTCTGGGACTTGTGATTCCTGATGGGTGGTGTTGCCAGAAAAGACTGAGGCAAAAAGGCATTCAGTACTTCAGCCTTTTCCAAATCCTGTGTAACCAGGTCACCTGTCTCATAGTGCACTGGGCTCACATTGTTCATAGTCTACCTTTTGTGTACCCATAGAAGGCTTTCTTGTGGTTTTTAGCACCTCTGGACAGATTCAATTCCACTTGGGCTTTGACTTTCCTGAACGCATCTCAGCATGCTAAGGCAACATCTGTGTATTCCTCCCACATTACCCATTCTTGCTTCTACTCTGTGTGTGCTTCATTTTTGTGTTTGACTTTGGCCAGGAACTCCTTGTTCATCTGCAAAGGTCTCCTGGCATTTTTGCCTGACTTTCTACTCATTGAGTGCAACAGAATATCCTTAAATATTAACCAGTTTTCTTTTTTTAGGCCCTTATCTCCTTTAGGTCCTTATCCCATTTGACTCTTTCAAGAAAATTTTTGAAGAAGCCGAAGTTTACACTTCTGAAGTCCAAGGCTATGAGCTTGATTTTTACCTTCCTCTCTCCCTTCAGGATCCTGAACTCCACCATTTTTCGGCTACTGCAGGCAGTCACATTTGACATACACTCCCAACAAGCTGCTCTTTGTTGGTGAATATGATGTTCACTAGAGTACCTCACTGCTTTGGCTTCTCTGTCATTTGGGTCAGCAATATGTATTATTTACTGGACTTGCCTTGCTTTGCTTCCTCACATCACTGATACATCTTCCCAGCATATACGACTACTGGAGAAGAGAGAATTTTTCTGGATGAGTTGTATTCATCATACTATTTCACAAGCGGGAGAAGAAACATATTTAATTTTTATGGCTCACAAGAAACCCCTAGAACAGTAAGTGGTAAAGGAAAAGTCCAAATGCTACCAATGCAACTTACAAGCAAGTAAACAACAAAGTCCTAAGAGTGTCACTCTGAATTGTAAATGAAGAGGAAAAACTAAGTAGAATACTTGCTCAACCTTCAAGGAATCCGCTTTGAAATGTTTACTGTACAGGCTGACAGTTATAAGACATCATTTGTTTTCCCATCTTTCCATTTTTCTGAAATGTGTAGGCATTAATTGAACAAGAAAGGGCCTCTAAAGCCTCATGTTGCTATATAATGTTTTACAATCAAGGTTTCCGATTTTAACTTTTTCTCAAAACACTGTTGATTATAAAAGAGATATCATTCTGCTTTTAGCACTTAGTTTTCATTTCCTTCCAGCTAATGCCAGCAATAACTAGTGCTTCAGCAGCTTATTATTCATTAAATGCTCATTTAAAACACCTTTTCTTCTGTATATTTTGGACTCTAAATAGTGTTTTGATACATAGAGCCTTTTATAGTATAACGCTTTTTTTTTTCAAATACAATCTAGTTTGATTTCTTTAAAACAAGGGAGTTTTTTATACACTTTATTTTATTTGTAAAATTTCCAGGCTTAGCTTTAGTTAAAAAACTTAATGGAAAATATAAAAATATTGGTCCCCAATCCAACAAAAGTCAGGGGAAAATGATCCTATAAAACAAAATTTATAAATAGGATATTTCAGTGCACTTTTACTAGACACTCCAAGTCTGCCAGAAAAAAGCTCAAAATATTTCTGATTTGAAGCTGTAACCCAGATACCATAAGGCCTTGGAGTTGTACTCAATGGACCATGACACTATTTTTAAAAAATAAAATATGAATACACATTGATTAACTATTTCATTTCAACATGAAATGAAGTTAGGGTCATCAACCATCCAGGTTTAGGGACATATTTTCACTGTGAGAGTTAAACAGGGTTTCTGCTCAAACCTTTTTTATACCAAGCAGGCTGTTCCAAAGAACAATTCAGAACAGGAGCGTCTCTCTAGAAAGACACTAGAGAGACTCCCTGCACAATTAATTCACAGACTTAGTTACGTAAACAAAAGATTAAATTACACTTTTTCCTCTTACAAGCAGAAAATTAGAAATAAACTTTTCAGGAAAGGCCCTGGGTGTGCTGGTGGATAACAAGTTGAGCACGACTGAGCAAAGTACCCATTGAAGCAATGAAGAACAACAGCCTTCTGGGCTGCATTGTATATTGTCATAGAGCACTCCCTGACAGGAGTATGTGAAGGAACAGAGACAAACTCTTCCAGGAAATGCACAGTGGCATGACATGGGGCAGCAGACACAAGCTGCAACCCCAGAAATTCTGACTAGGAATTAGGAAAAAAAATCACCCTCTTCAAGCAATCAAGCACTGGACCAAGTTGGATAGAGATGTTGTGGGGTTTCCATCCTCGGACGCATTTCATTTTTGCCTGGACAAAAGCCTTGAGCAGCTTGGGCTAACTCCAAAATCAGTCCTATTTTCACCAGGAGGTTAGATTAGACTAGTTTATTTTAAAAAGTTCTTTCAAACCTAAATTATTTTATGAATCTGTCAAAAGGACAAAGCAGACATTTGCCACATTGGCCATGTATTCATGTCAAGCTACTGGCAAAGCAGAGGCTATAAACATTCACAGGAAAAAAAACCCTATACCAAAAAATCTTTTTCTAAAATACTTTTTAGCAGAAAAGAATATAATTTTGCTCAGTTTGAAGAGCAATAATGGCTCTCAAACGTTCCTCAGATGCATATGGTCAAAGCTTCCTAGAGACCTACTCATGTTCCTCTCCATTTATAGCCCAGATACATTGCCAACCAAAACTCCTATGTATTAGCCAAATATAAAACAGACTGAAAAGGCCAGTAAAGGTCACCCATTAACCCAGTCTTGTGGCCAGAGGAATGTGTCTGTGGATGTGGCACACCGTGAGTCTGATTTCCTCACTTTTACATTGATATTGCTTTAACTTGCTTTAGAAGTGCCTTAGTCACTCATTCACATCAGAATGATAGGCATAACGGATGCAAATTTGTACCCAGTAACACATGTTGCTGGTGATTAAAAAACACACTACAGAGACTAATGTTAATGAATTCTGCATACCATAAATAGTGAATTACCCTTGCCACTACAAACATCCACAAAGGCTAACCTTGATAGAAAAGAGCATCAAAGAGAAACAATTAGGATATCCTTTCTGAAGAGGCATTACAAAAGGTTGTTCACACAAATCTGTCAGTTACTCTTGACTTCTAGCAGCACTGCACGGTACCAGGCAGCGTTTGATACTCACTCCTGTTCACATTCTAAAACTTACAGTGCTCAGGAAAGGACCACCAGCATTACATGGCTCATCCCTTCCACACGCCTGTTTGCCTGTGCAGGTTCACAGCCTGAAGCACTCTGGCCACATATTGGAATCTCAAGACATGAATGTGTCAATCAAATCTTCTAAAAAAACATGCAACTTCTTGTCAGTGTACACCTTTCTAACACAATCAACAAATAAGCCTCCAGTATTTAAATATTCATGGCCATTTTGTTGCTTGCATATCAGTATATAGAAAATCTTAATTTGTGTAATATTGCTGACTTCACCAAGCTTGTATCCATAAATGAATGTGCTAGAGTTCAGGGTATTTATCTACAGTCCCAAATTTAGAAATTAAATCTGGTTGTTCTGTGACTGCTTGCTGATACCCATACAAACCTTTTGGATGTATCAATGTTTGTAAAAGTAAATATTCTTTTTTTTCTTTCCATTTTAATTGGGTGATCACAATTAAATTTGAGGGTCTCAAAGGAGGTGCAAAGAAAACTTCAGTGCACAGCATGCACTGAAGAACACTTTGGTATGAGGCATTTGCTTAAATTCTTTGCCCTTTCATAAAAATATAGTCAAAATAAGAGAAATGTTTGAAAATATTATTAGTATCCCATCTGAAATTGTATATTCAGGAGCAAAGGAGTAAGATTACATTTATATATCCATTACAAAGACCTAGTCACAATACTAGTATCTCACTTCAAGTTTGATGATAGACTTCTCTGAAGTTCATGCCTGCTGGATACTTGAACATCAGCTAAATTATGACCTGCGATGTGTACACACTCTAATTTTAGGCAAATTATCAAGGCACAAACAGAACCCTAGGAAGAAGTTTTAAATAGTGCATGAATTAGTGTTTAAAACACCCCAAAATGTTCAAAATAACTTTAATTGCATTCAGAGGATTGTTATAATGTCATAAGACGTAGCATCCTTTCAGACATCTCAGACAAGTGTTGGCATTAGAGAGTTAGGCAAGAACATACATATGTTCTCATAGTGTATTTACAAAAAATGTAGGGAGAACATATGGTAGACACTGTCATGAATGTTATAGGAGGAAAAAAAGTGCTGTATGCCCCATTCTCCATTTCTGATGAGAACTGCAAATAAAAGCAACATGAACTAACACCCCAAGTGGCAAACTGGACATTGATAGGTCAGAAAATGGCAAGACAACTACCATCCACTCAAATGCCTTTGAAAAGTATTATGCTACAATGGTTATGAAAGCCAAAATGGATCTTCACTACTGGTTATTCATGCAAAAAGGGTAATTGCTTTTTAAAATAGATGTTTGGCTGAGTTTGGGATATCTGACCTTCATACCATGGTACTTCAAGAAACGGATATTAAAGACTATCTTTGCTGCTCTGTAATTTGAATTACATCCTTAATTTCAATCTGGAAATTAAATGAAATAAAATCATTGACATTATTCTAGCTTTATGTGGTGTTCAATGACACCAGAATTTGACTGCATAACTAGATATCAACTCTCCTCTAAAAACTGTTCTAATTACTAGTGCAGTGTAAATATATTAGCATTGCAACTTTTGCCATTCATTTCTTCAACAGTTTTCATTATCACTTAGGAAAATCTGAGCCAAGTACACAGACATTTACTTACAATTTTTCAAACAAAATAATTTTTTTAATTAATTTTCTTTGTATTAAAAGTGTCATTTTCGCAAAAAAGCATTCCATTTCAAATTAATTTTGTTATTGAAGTTCAGGGAATAATAAAATAAGAATTTTGGCCAAAAAAGACACAGTTTGGTTCTTCAACAAAGTAATCTGGACCTTTGAAAAAAAAAAAAAGGTGCTTACAGTAGAAAGGAGAACAGAACTGAAAGAGAAGATGGGAGAGAAGCTGTAGTCTCTTTTATTCCAATTAAATCCTTTAATAGTTTTAATTGCATTTTAAGAAAAATAAACTGATTTCAATTTGCTGTGACTGTTCATAGGTATACATTTTACAAGTTTTTACATTGTAAGTGCTCCACAAACCAGATTTCACATGAGTAAACATCCACTTAGAACACATTTTCAGAAATTAAAATTGGGCTAAATAGCAAAAACTAGGGAATGGCGTACAAGAGTGTTCTAGCACAAAAACAGAGTTAGCAAAATATATTTTAAGATGACTAGTATAAGCACAATATAAAGGATTATATAACAGAAGCCCTGGCACAGTCTGTTCTGTCAAGACTCCTAGAGTGGGATTTATCTGACCAGATGCAGAGGTATGAAGGAGGACTCCAGGTTTGAGGCTGATGGGGTTGCCTGCAGTCAGAAGAGACAAAAGTCACCTTCAGGCACCACTCATCTCATACTAATCTCAACACCTAAAACACAAATGCCTCAGCTGTTAGTGGGAGGTGCTGCTGAGGCTCCCCTGCCCGAGCTATCAAAGAGATGCCAAGGGTTTGTACATTTATTTTCAGGATCTCAAATGCTCATTGCTGTTTCCAGGATGCTTTCTTGACCTGCAGCTCCTCTTCCTATGAGCCATCCACCCCGATCTTGTGGAAAGACCAATGCTGAGATTAGAAAGAGCAGAGTTTCCATTTCTGATCCCTTATGGGTGACTGATGGTAAAAAGAGCTGACTTTTCTGCTCACTACAGGTCACTGAGGCCACTACTGTCAGCCCTGAACAATTCCAAAGTAAGAATTTTGTCCTTTTTACCAGGAATATGTGAAATGTCTGATTTATTGTACATCAGGGAAATATCTCTGCAGGTCAGTGGATTTCTGTATGAAAAGTCCCTCTTATGAGAGGTTGGTTAAAAGATAATGTGTGACATTCAAAAATCTGTGGTTATATATATATATAAATATTCAAAGCTACACTGACTTGGAAAAAGCTGGCATAAGAAATAAACACTAGATAATCTAAGAGTAACATTTGGTAGGATACTTCTTCTTTCAATAACACCATTTAAAAATATTGACATCTCTTCATACACTAAAAGAAAAAATTGAAGAAATCTTACTAGGAAAAAAAAAATCAAAAGTACTTCAGACAGCACATGACCAAATATAGGGGAAAAAAAAAACCGTGAAACAAACCACACTCAAATACAGATGTTGATCTTTCTAGTGTGAAAAGAAAAACAGAACCATCCAGTAGTCACCATTATGCAGATTTTATGTTGACCAGAGCTATGAAGCTATTCATAGTGTTATGTAAATTTTATTGTGAATTATGTATTTGTGCTATGTAAACAGAGTCTGTTTCTAGAAACTTAAATCAAGCAATGAGAAAATGTTCGCCTTGCAGAATAGTCATAACTAACAAACACACTGAGAAGCAAAACTGCCTTTATGAAAACTGACATAAGGTTTCCTCCTAGATAGGTACTTCATTAGTCTAAAAATGACTTGTTACACTTTAAACAGATAGGTATTACTAAAATCTCATGGTTTTTATCAATATATTCATAATTTTGGCATTCAACCAGTATGATTTTGATAATAATGGTAATAATAATAATAATTATTGTTGTTGTTATTGCTGTTGTTATTATTATTAATATTACATACATAAGCTTTTTATATCTCTTGTATCACTTTCATTCTTCTAAGACATTCAGGCTGCACTCAGTGCAGCCCAATCAGCTATGATAACCAAGGCTTATTATTTTCCTCAGAATTCTACTTCCATTATCATAAGAAATGAAACTATTTGTCCCATCAGTGTCAGCAAAATAAGAGTATGAGATTGCCTATTTATGAGTTACGTATTTTACTGCAATTAAAGTAGAAAAATCCAAAGAAAAGGTAGCTGCAACTTTTGCCCAAATCAGACACTTTTCACTCATAAGGAATCACTGACAGCAAACAGCTGCATGGCAAACTAAGGTTGGACCTTAACAGAGGGCTTGCATCAGGAGACTTGAAATTTTCTAGTTGAAAGAGTGACTGTACAACATTTTTAAGTCACTGCAATTATTTGAAGAAATTTGAGAAATGCCTGATAAATACACTGCTGCATAACAAATGAGGTCTGCAATCTTAAATTTGATATTCTGCAACATTCTATGGAACAGATCATTTTTGTTTCCATGTGTGCATCTATAACACGTATGTGCTCGCCTCAATAATTTATAGCAATAAGCACAATTTATTCATGTTCAGATGCAAAAGCCCAGGTGTTTATTCCTGAGCACCAGCTCAAGCTTCCAAAATCTGAGGTCGAATAGAGTTTTGTCTGCCCCTTGAAGAAGGAGCAAACCCTGCTTTACAGCTTTAACTCAACAATTGCAACAACTGCAAAGGATGGGAGTCCTGCATCAGGCAGGCAGCTTTGTGCCTCCTCATCCCATTAACGGTTGGAACATCAAGTGAGGAACTGTGTGTCACTGCAGCCTGGTTAGCAAAGGTACCATGTGCCACTTTCCCTCACAACCCCCAGACATCAGATCTCAGCTGGAAGAACTTGTGCTGACAAAAGCAGCATGAACCAATTGGCAGCTCTGGTGGTCTCCTCTGCTCTTTTTCTATCTTGTCTCTCTATGGCTATCCTTGAAGAGTAAAAAGCTGTTGAAAAGCCATTATGCCCTAAAAGGGGAATGGTTATTACCTTTCACGACTCATCCTCAGGCTATACTGATTAACATTTCCACTGTGGCTGTCCAGGAAAGTAGCACCATTTCCATCTGTTATACTTTCTTGCCCTCTGCTGGAAGAACTGTCAACTGAATGTGCAGAACTGAACCATTTAAAACTGATTTCTCAAACAATTGTGAAAATACCTGATTTTCTTCACACAGTCTTCCTGCAAAACTCTCATAAGAAATGCTAAAAAAATTTAGTTTCTAATGAAATCATCTGATTCCTAACAATTGAACTTACTTCAGAATCAGACCAAGGCATTGCAAGTGACATCTTGTCCCCAAAATATACTTGCTTCAATATACAAGGGGAAAGTAGATAGAACTGAAGAACAAACACATAAGAGAAGGTCCAGGAATGAGTCGTTTTGATTGCATTTTTCAAAAACATAGATGAAAGCCAGGGCAGGTTCTGGTGTCAAAAGGAAATACAAGGCAATAATATTTTCTGTTTTAATACCATGCCTTTGTGATTCTTTAAGTGAATAGGTGGGTAGCAGTCCATTTTTCAATTTCAATTCAGCAGTCCATTTAAGTCCATTTTTCAATAAATATCATACATATGTTTTCTTACTAACAAAACAAGAATTTTTCATAACAGGAACTAAATTACCTCTCTTCCATTACACCATTACTATGTGGACATATTCAGGAGCATATTCAGAACTTCTGGGAGAGAATTTTGCTTCTGGGTATTATTGCCTTCAAAACCTCAGGCCTCCAATTTTCTGCAAACACATACAGTTTCCCATGAATAGCAGTTGGAAAAGCAGTCAGGTTTATCATCTGTATTGTCACCATTCTCCTTTCCATCAAAGAGCAGTTATGGTGGATTAGAAAAGTAATGTCACCATGTCACAAAGAAGGAAGGATAGCTCTTTGTTAAGCATGCCACTGGGAAGGACCTCTCTGACGTTTAATGCCTCTTCAGGCCTTTCAGACAATCAGTAGTTCCCTCCTGTGAGCCATGAACCTTTGCAGAAAGTCTTTCTGTCATAAGTAACCTTCTGCTTTCTATTTAGTGACCTTAATCTTCAAGATGACAGGGTATTTCCATGGCATGGAGAGTTTCCCTTACACACCCTTACCCAGCATGGAACAGCTCACTTGAATTGAATAAGTATATCATATTAGGGAAAATGGAAATTTTCTTTCTACTATTCTTTTTTCAGTGAACACTTTCAAAGACCAGGTCTTTGCTTGGTACTGCAAAAAGTAGTAAGCTCTGCTTAGATAAAACAGATTGAAAATGGATGTGAGAAGTACTCATGTTCCTCTTGTCAGCTGCAGTCATGTTCCTTTTCAGATAGTCAGTCCTTTTACAGTGACTGATCTCAGTTACCATGCTATATTCTACTAGCATCCAAAAGTTCCCAGGTTTATTCCATAATGTGAACCAGATTTTTAAGGATTTCTTTAGGGAACTACCATGTTTTCACTAACAGTTCATAGAGCATCTTCATTTCTGTTGCTGACTACCTAATACCCTTAACCATAACCACAACATCTTTTTACTCACAGGGAGGGTCAAGCTCTTTTAACTTTTAAAAGCATTATAACAGCTTGAAGCTACAAGTAGATCCAGCAAAATTCAGTCAGTAAGTTTTCAGCAAACTGTTGAAGTACTCCAGACTACAGACTGAGGAAAATTGATTCAAACTGCATTTATATAGATTTACATATAGGCATAGTTTATAAATACTTCTATAGAAAGACACCAACCATGACATCATCCTCTGTCAGTGTCATTTTGTCAACACAGTGCAGAAATACATCTTCCTTTTGCCTAAATTTCATTCCAAAAAAACCCAAAAACATCAGGGATAACCTATTAGCAACCTGGTATGGTTCAGGGAATAAATAATGGCGTGCAGAGCTTTTCATTTTCAGAACACAAGTTCAGGTTCTGCCCAAGCCACAAGAGGCCTGAAAGTCCTGTTGTGACACCTCTAACAACGAATTGAAAATGAGTTCACTTTCAAAATCCAATTACTTTGGTTCTATTTTCCAAATCCAGAGAATATGTTCACATCACAAATAACATCAGCATAGAAGACAATCTTCTTAAAGTTTTTAGCAGATAGGTCAATGATTTGATGGGATTAAAATTTATCTATCCTCATTTGAGTCAGGTTTTCCTCCTCCATCAGGACACCGAGGCTCAGAGGTTCTCTTGGGCAACTTCTCCAGAATTGTCACCCTGTTACAGGTTCCCATTGCCCAAAGCATGGCAAATCAAGGCACTCAGTGAGAGGTCAGGATCTGAATTTTCAGATCATTTCAAAAAGAACTCAGTGGAAAAGGGATCAAACCCCATTTTGAGCTAGAGCTCAGTCACAACAAGCATTTCTTACCACATCAAACAGAACTGCCATGCGGTCATACTGCTTTCTTTTTGTTACACCTTGTGTATACACAGAACTGTGGATGTTTCAGAATGTGGGTAAGGGTTCCTGTGGCTCATGTTAATGTAGTTTATACTGGGGTGATCAAAAGTAATTTTATGGAGAAGTTATGGTTCCCACAAGAGTTACTCAATACCTTTCAACAGGAAAGAGGAGCAGAAGATCTTGAATTCCAACTTTAAGCCAAAAAGTTTACCTTTCTCATCTCTGTTATTCCGCAAAAAAAATCTTAATTAGATTGGATAGTTTATATATAAACATTCCACATGAGAGAACACTCCAGATTCCAAAAGGGACTTTCTGCCAACACCAGCAATGACTACAGAACAAAATATGGCTCTTTAAAATCAATCTGCAAACTGAAATCCAAGACTTTGGTGTGCGACAATGTCATTAGTAGTAATTTTGTTTCAAGGGTTTTTTCTGTGAAAAGTTCAACTCATCAATCAGCTCTCTTCTTATAGTCTTTTTTTTCACAAGCAAAAACTGGATGCAGAATGTAATACATTTTTCAGAAGTAAAAAAATTTTACATTCATTTTGCTTCACTTTTCCCTGTCCTATGGCAGAGGACAAGTCACAAGGTAATGTAGTCAGATCAGTAGTAGTTACCTGCAGCTGTTCGTAGATTTGGACAGTGTGACTGATCTACATTTTCTTTGATTTTTCTGATGTTTCTTCAAAAAGTGCATGGTCTTGACATTGGTACTATTTGCCCCTGTACCAACCAGCAGAACCTTGTGAGTTTCCTGCATTTTCCTGTTCTGGTTTTTGCAAATACGCAATATTTTCTTAGTGAGACAGGGTTTTTGTTTTTTTTATCACTCTCTCTAGCAAGAATGGAAAACAGTGTTTCACAGGTGTTTTCCAAATTCCCAGAGGGAGTTGTTTTATGATTTTGGGTATGTCTAAAATGTACACAGAAAAAGAATAGTTGTAAACTAAGTTATCTAACTCATGAGAGTAATAAAGATAAAATAAGTTTTAATAGAGATTTGACACTCTTTTTAAAGCATTACTTCAAGAGTTAACTATCGTTACTGGAGTTTAAAAGTCAAGTGAAGAAGGAACTTTGTCTTTTAATGCAAGGTACACTCAAATTCTCAGAACTATCCTTCCTTAATGCACTTTTTCCCTTAAGGTCACATGCAAGAAAAGAGGAGAATCTGCCTGTTAAAAGCATCTCACCAAATACAGATGGCCTGAAAACATCATCTGGGATTCACCTCCTTTTTGTGAGGACACTCTGCAATACCAAGCACCTTTAAGGTATCAAAGGAGAGTGCTTTCACCCACATTATACAATCAAGAACTCCAGATATTGTTTCTACCTTGAATCTTTAATATTTTCTCTAATTTTAGTTACTTCTAATGGACAAGTCATAAAGTTTGTCAAAGTATGTTCTACAGAAAGTTCTCTTCTACAGATGTTTTCCAGCGAATGTCCTGCAGTCAACACAGAGCAGCATTAGCGAACATGCAATTTCAGGTTATTCAGTGAAGCTACTATCTTTTTCAATCAGTAGTTTCATTGTTGCCATCAAGAAACTGCAGCTTTGCATCCCTTCTGTTCTGTGGGCATAGGCAGAGCGGCTCTATGCAGAGCGTCAGGGAGGAGATCAGCTGGATCTTGAGAAATGAGCCAGGATCTGAGGTGGGGAACATCCTGCAGGCAGGGCAGAGTCCCCCAACAGGGCACAGTCCCCAGCACTTGCACAGGGTCAGAACAGCAAAGGTGAAGGCTCAGAGTGTCCTGTAAGATGCTGGTAGTGAGTCAGATTTGAGGTTCATCCAGTCAAGAAATTGAGACAATACGACACAGGGCAGATCCCTGCCTCATCAAATGCTCCATGAAAGTTGAGGAAACACAGATTGTATGAGCTCGTGGGGGTAAGAAATATATAAAGCCTGTGCTGGACACCGAAACAACATGTATGCTGAATTTGTAAAGGGCTTGGAAAGCCCAGAATACAGTAAGGATGAGAGTCAATGAGTGATAATGGAGAAGAAGACATGATAGTTCTACCAGAAGGCAAAAGAACACAGCTTCACAATGGATATCTCATTGCAATCTGTCTAACACAAGGGTAAATCATTATCCAGAGGATCTATAAACACCTTTTAACCTTCAAATAAGAGAAATCCAGAACTGACAAAGAAAGGGGACCACCAACTATGAGGACACAGACTGACTCAGATTAATCAATAAGAATGGTAGGCATTTCTAAATATTTGGGTGCCCATTTAATATTTTTCTTCTTCTACTCAGAAGCACACCAACTTTGTTCTCATTCCACTCCATTTTGAATTTGACCCACAGCAGTGCAACCCTGATGTCAGATCCTTATCTGTAAAGCAAATGCAGCAGAACTGTGCCCACGGAAGCTTTCAGTCACTGTCTAATCCCAGCCTGCAGCAAATTATCCAGACTGACTCCACTGTCACACCAGGGAAATTCCAGGACAAATTCCAGGACAGGTACACAGACTGAGAGCAGAGGTGTGGGAGGAGGCAAAGGAGGATGGTAACCTATCCTGTATTCTGAAATAAAGCATTGATTTGAAGTGGAAATATATTTAGTTTTTCTACTATGTCTGCTTTATAACCAGCCAGATGGCGTCACATCTGTAGAGGCTCATGGTACAAGAAAACTTTTTTTTTTGCTGAGCTCTTTGTGGACATGGTTACTTTTATTGGAAATAAAGAATTTGAATGTAGATCATTATGACTTGTGCTTAAAATAGAATGAATGTTATTTGAGTCACTTTCAAATTAACATGATTGTTTAAAAATATATGAAGTGCTTCGCTGAATTTTAATCTCTCTACTGCAAAAACAATTTTAAAAGATTACAGCCTTGCACATTTTTAGAAGGATGTAATCATACTAGCTAAAACATAAATTTCACACACCACAATAATTTTTAATCATTCTGTGCTGCACACAGGCAGCATTCAAATGTCTCTTTCAAATGTCAAAATAAAATTAATATTTATTACCATACCTCTGAACTAGCACATTTACAAAACTGAAGCTCAGGACATTTTCTACTAAGCCATTTAAGCCATTTTGTATGTTCTCAGTTAAACACATTTTCTAGAGCTATTGCTCTGCCTCAGGGACTCACAGGATTTCTGAGGAACTTTATGGCTTTTTTCACTACATTCTTCAGGGAAAATCACTCAGGTCAAGTCAGGAAGAGGATCCCAATTCCAGAGGTGGTTTTCAATGTTGGTAGCTTGCTGTAAATAAAGCCAGAAGAATAACTAGCATTGCTGAATCTTACACACACAAAAATCTGAGTAAAAATATAAAATTAAACACAGATAAGTCATATTTATACCAAAATCTTTGACACTTTCATGGCACAGCAAACATTCACAGGGTCAGGACAGCATCCATAAGAGCAAGTCCCCAACAGGGTAGAAAAAAGGCGAGGTCCTGGATACCTCCCAATTTGGGGAAAATAAAACCTCCAGAGGAGAACTTCATGGGCCCAAGCCCACCTAGAAAAGTATCAGAAAGACCTGTGGGATCTTGTCAGGGAGAGAAAATATTGTTGCCAGTCCCTACTGCAAACTAAACATCAGAGAGTTTTTAAATTGGGTTTCTGACTTCGCAAACATAGAGCACAAAGAGGGATGGGTTCCCTGTACACTTCTCTCTGCAATTCTTTTGCATGATACCCTCACTGTTAAGAGGATTGTAACAGAGCGGGTCTATCCAGGGAGATGTGCAAGGGATTTTGTGTATCCATAACAACCTGTGTGCTGAGTTTCTTCAACCTGCTGGGATTTTTTTGACTGTCTTTGCACTTTGCAGCCAAATCTCAGGAATTTACGAGACACCAAAGAGGTAAGCCCATACATTTATGATACAACTCCTGTGTTATCTGGAAGGACAAAATGAACAGATACATTAGCATCTGCACTCCTAAATCCCTGACTCTAAAAAATTCTACCTTTCCCAGAAAAGCAGTAGTTGACAAAGATAGTGTTGTCAAGCAGTATGCACCAAACAAAAATCCAAACATACAGTAAAATATTTTACTGCTGCCCATAAAACAATTAATCTGGCATTAGCTCTCTGGGATAGCAAACAATTCATTCAGAGAGTGAAATTACAGGTACTACTGCCATGGTGTACCAGGAAGAAGCAGGAGAAGGAAGCTCCTTTTAAGTGTTCTGAGTTCAGCTGACTGGCAGCTGCCATCTGGTTGATCAGCAGGGAGCATTGTCCGCCAGCAGTTTGTGCTATCCCGTGATTTGCAGGACCCCCTAACACCTCACAATACCAATACCTGGGGATGATGGATGACTTTTTATAGATATAGCAAGACCCTAACATTTATTACATATACCCTGCATGTCTGAGGCTGTTACACTTTGTTCTGTCTGGGATACAGACAAAGTCAGAAAAAAAAATTGTGAATTAATAACTTTTTAACGGCACTTGTGGCCATTCTGAGTTTATCTTCTGTGAACAGTTTAAATTAATATGACTGGAGGGACTTTTCTCAGAACCCATGACACCCATAAACACCAGCTGCCCCACTGGAAGCAGAGTTACTTCTTGTCCAGTGTGGCAGCAGAAACAAGTAACTTTGCTCAATGTGTCACACTGGGCTGAAAAAACCTTCTCTGTCCCTCCACAAATGTTTATAATGTAGTGCTTGCACATGCTTCCAGGAGAATAATGCTCCTCTGAAATTACTCTGGCATTGATTCCTTATAGATGGTCAAGAAAGTCCCTCATCTGCGATGGAGCGATGGAATTCGCCCTGTTGTTGTGGAGTGACCTTGCTCATGGAGCTCCTGGCAAACAAGCAGCCACCTCACACTGTAATTACACAAACCCGCAAAACCACCACACCAAACCTCTCAGAAATCTCTGCTGCTCCACTGATGTCAGCACAAGGTGCCAAAAGCCATAATTAACTTTTCATTGAACTTTGATCAGTCTGAATGGATACAGTCTGTGGGTAGTGCCTGGGTTGGGAACTCTGCCAGACCTTCAAGTTCCTACAGGAAAGAAAAGCACCACTTGGTGGCTGTTCATGTCCTCATGTCATCTCCCCAGGTATTTGCAACCCTTCCTGTCAAAGGCACCAGGCTGAGCTAGTCTTTGACCTTGCCTGGTGTCGTTTCTCTTTCTTTCTTTCTTTGTATGTTAATAAGCATTTCTTTAAAACCTCAGTGACACCTGAGCAAGGTAGATCAAAGAGTTGTCAAGTCATTGGAGAAAACAGGGGAATTCTCTCACCTCAAAACAGATCACCACCCAAAATTGTCCTGTTCTTCTGAGTTAAATCCAGCAAAGTTTGGGCTCCCATGACACAAACACAAGCTGCATCAAAAGGGACAGAGGCTAGAAATTATTACTCCCAGTCTGTTGCACCAACCCAGTACCCCCAGCAAGAAATTGGATTGGAAACCTGGCAGGGAAAAACTGTATCTTGTATTTCTTATGTTAAACATGGTATATTATTAGCACTATGCTAATTTAGGTCACCTAAATGGGCTCTGCGTAATTTAGTAAATTCAATTAATTACTTAATAAAAGATTGGATTTGGCTGGGTGTCAGGCAGCCAGTTAAATAGTGATTGACTGATACCCAGGGAAACAACACTCTCTAGCGTCGAGATACCCCATCCTGGGGTTATGATGCCAAAGTATCCTTGTTAGACAAAGACGAGGCTTTCGGCAGTAGACATTCCTGGTTTCAGATTCAAGGTCCCAAGTTCAGCCTCCTCTCTCAGTGATCTTCCCAGGGGTGTTCTGTTACAAACCAACAAAGAAATGCATGAGCTGAATAAATCATTAATTAAAAAACATTTGTTCGGCTCTGTGCAGACGCAACGCCTCTCTCCCTTAGGGCAAATATCTTACTCTCAAATCAATCCAAAGTGCCAGGAGAAATGGATGATAGTTTCACTTATCTCTGGTCCAGTTCAAGAAGAGTGAATGTGGCTAATTAAATGTGCTATGCCTCAAAAAAGACATCCTGTGTCACTGGCTCCTGCTTTAAAAAAAATAAAAGCAACATACAAGCAAATAAAAGACCCAGTGAAGCATGAAGACTGTTTTAAACCTTCAGAGATACAACTTGTCTACATTTTTTTTTCACTTGTCTATATAGACTCTTTGCCCTTGAGGAACAATTATGACAAATGTACAGCACAGTAATTTTTGCTGTTGTTTTTCATATACTTAATTGCAAAAGCATGTGGAAAAGAAGAGTTAGTTTACTTAGTATAATCTCCTTCTTCAAGACGCCTTGTAGATTCTTCTTAGTGTTTGCACAGGCTTTTATAGACAAAAAATCAGATATTATGGTCAAAGCCACATAAGGCAATACAATG
Source organism: Grantiella picta (assembly GCA_013397955.1). Taxonomy (NCBI): domain Eukaryota; kingdom Metazoa; phylum Chordata; class Aves; order Passeriformes; family Meliphagidae; genus Grantiella; species Grantiella picta. Next base: position 1,093,863 of record VZRM01009027.1, on the reverse strand, counting down.
TCAGCAGTAAATGTACATCAACCATTTCCATTACTGTAAAGTAGTAGCTGGTTTTTATCCCTCAGCTGGTTGTCAACACTGCCTCACTCCGAGGATGGGTTTCTTTTAACCAAATGTTATTATCAGATATTTTTATCTGAGCTGGCCATCTCAAGCTCCCTCTAAACTTACAAGAGAGGAAAAGGCACTTTCAGGACAAGTCCATCCGTCCAGTCCCATTTTACTAAACGTAGACCTTTACTGCTGAGTCAGCATGAGCATTTCTAAAGTCAGTGCAGAGATGTCCCTTCAACAGGGGAATACAGCCACCTCCTGCCTGGATCACACCCCAGAGAACTCTCTTCCTCTCTGTTGATCAGGGTGAACAGGAAAGGACTTCCCACACTCCTGGCTTTTTAAAATGTGTACAACAGTAATTGCCAGATCCACCACCTAAAAGAATTAAGGGTTTGCTCCTGAAGAGTTTTGTCCATTTAGTAGAGGAATGTCTTACAATTTGCTAAAAAAGATAATTTTCTTTACATTAAGAAAATATATTTGTCTTTTTCTATTTTGATTTGGAATTAAAATTAATTTTGGGCTGGCTTTAAAACATATTTTCTGATTTTTTGTGGTTTAAAAATTATGTGTCTCTGAAATGCCATTTGAATTTTTTTTTGTTCCTCTCTAGTGCGTTTTTAGTGTTCCATATGAGGTCATACCACGTCAACAGAAGCTCATGAAGCACCAACACTGAACTGGATAACCTCCAAACATCCCTTCCAAGAAAACTTTTCTGCTGTTAGTATACAGTAGTCATATTTTAATACCTCAAAGCTTAAAAAGTGTGCAAATTTAAATAGATTAAAATTAAATTTTATTTAATATTACAAATTTTAACAGCATTTTGTGGATGTCTAAAGAGACAGAAGTGTCACACATGACCAAATTTAAACTCAGGGCCCTCTGCTTTCACTTGTCATTCTATTGTACCCAAGAGAGAGGTGAGCAGTTAAGCATTTGACTAATTGAAAACTTTTATTTGCCTCTCTTCATGCTTGACATCTTTCTCTGCTATTCCTTGTGTCTACTCATGTTCCTGTTTGTTGTGTTTGACGTGGACTGAGGATCGTCTTGGACAGTCACTTAAAAGGAAATACTCCTGGATGAACAATCATTTCTAAAATCCTTGCTGCCTTCAGACAGGTTACCTTAACTCTTTTTTCCTGGATAAAATCATAAACTTTGAAGGAATCTTTCATATACAGACATTGACCTACTTGGTATTAGTATGTCTTACTCTGAGCTAAGACTTTTGAACCTCTAAAATAATTTGAGGGCATTTTGAAGAGAAGTGTGACTGCCCTGTAGCTTTGTCAATGCCACATGCATAACCTTCTGGAAAATATTCTGGGATATTCATAAAACAGTAAATTAAAAGGAACACCTGTACAAGAGTTGTGGGATTAAAATTTCTAGTTCAGTTAGCTGTGTGGTTTTATTATACACATCTAACCATGTGTATAACAATACACATCTTCTAGGACTACAAGACACATGAAACCCAAACAAATAAACTTCACCTTGAACCTGAATGTTCATAGCAAGCTTTTCATGTGCATTGAAGTGAGACTGAAAGTACTGAAGTGAAAGAAACATTTTGTTGCTGTTTAAATTAAATATGAAAAGCAAATTGCCAGTAAAAGATACAGAAAGAGTAAGGAAAAAAAACCAACAAAACCTAGCTGGCAGACAGACATATGCCTTGTTTCTAGACAGATGATTTTGCTGTCTCTCATTTTTATATTGGATTCCTGTCTAGACCTCAGACAAGAAGCTTGCTGATTACCCATTCTGGAGCAAATTAGAAGATGAAGTCCATTGTGCCACAAAAAAGATTTTATTTGTGGCTATGCAGCTGGCTAAGAGCAAATCAGTCTAAGGCAGTACACAGGCCTTCCTACCTTCCTAAAATTTCAGTCCCTAAAAAGTGCTTGTTTCCCCAGAATCTTTCTAGTCTTCAGATAATACAGGATATTAAAACAGATAAAAAAGATAATAAAGCAAAAATCGGTCATCCAAAAATTTTTGCCTACCTCCTGAAAGGTTTTTTCCTTCATGGAATACCATGCAACATATTTTAAATCCACATATCTTTAGGAACTGAAAAGCAACGAGCCATTTCTTCAAAAATTTTCTCCCTCTCCAGCTGAGAGATTATTGCAAGATTTGTCTGGTGACATTTGTTTTGCAAATTCTAACAGCCTTCCCTGGATTTTTTTGACCCACCAATAATAAGAATATAATAATATCTGCACATATTTATCCTTAATTATTGGACAAAAGCCTGAAATAAATAGGAAGAGCCACTGACATACCTCATATAATCACTCTCACACACATCCCATACAACAGTCAGAAGAGTGAATTCTTAATGCAGTAATCAGAAATATTTAAGATAATTAACAATGCTCTCTTGCGGTCCTCCTAGATACAATTTTTTCTTGTATAAGCTCTTCAGCAAATTTAATAGATTGGTTAGGCAACACCTGAACCATGTAAGTGGATGACATATTTCTGGATTCAGTTTTAGCACCAATAATACACAGCTAATGCATCATATTCAGTAAAATAGCTTTAAGTGATAACAGGTGTTTAGCATAATGGAAACTGCTGCTAGTTGGTCAACATGTAAATTAATTTTGTTATTTACAGAACCAGATGGTCAATTCTGGAGTACCAGCATGGGTAACATTAATAAACCTTGCTGCAGAACACGATGTCTCATCTGTAGCTTCACCAGTTTCTAATTCCAGCTACCATGTGAATTGCAAGAGTACCCCTCTGGCAGAAAGATTAACTGACTCACTCTCTGCCCAAGAATGCTACATCATATATCATCAAATGGCTAAAGGTCATACAAATGAATTTCATGAGAGATTAAGAGAGGTGGTAAGAAACAATAATGTTCAGCTTTTTCACTTTTTTAATTTGTACTGTTTAAAGTGTCAATATGATTTGCTATTATTTTCTACCTGCTTTCTTTCTTTCTTCGAACAATGGCTTGATATTGTAGAAAATGCAACTTAGCAACAGAGCTCTTCTGGTAAGCCATTCGCATTATAAGACAGATGGGCTTATTACTATATAATAGTGAAGCTTCTTTTAAAAGTTAAGCTTTTCTTCAAAACTCCTATTTGGGAAACATATTCTGATTCAATCTGTGATTCAGAAAAAACTCCTTTTTCTATCCATAGTCAAAATTTGTTCAGGTGAAATAAGGCAGATACACACACGGGCAGGACTAAGAAATCCCACTTGTCTGAACTTCCTGAACTAAAAGGGATGGTGAAAACCTCCAGCACTACAGCCACGTTACTCAGGGTAACACACTGTGCCCAGGGTCCCACTTGCTGTGTAAGTTGTGCACAGCAAGCACAGTGCAGCTGGGGCACAGCAGACCCAGCTGCAAAACTCATGGGAGCACAGACAGCACACAAGAGCAGCTCCTGCCACATCACCAGGCACTTGAGAATCATGAGCAACCACTCGTAAACAACATCCTTAAACCGCACTTCTACAAAGGCTAAAGGCAGCCAACCAAGCCACTTCAGGGAAGCCCAGGTGTACAGTAGCACTGAACACCCTTCTACAGCAAGACAGATCTTACAGCAGAAAGTACTGAATCAGGCTCCTTTGGATCTTCGTCTCCTCATCTGTGACCCCCTCTGTGTGTCCCTGTCTGCCATGGGGTGGAGTGACAAAATGGCAGAGAGGCAGGATGAGTGTGCTCAGAGTCCCTGCAAACTGCTGAGAAGCTCCTCTGTTCCCATGGGTCCAATGCATTCCTGTTACACACTTTAAAGTTATAAAAATGTATGCACAATAGAAAGAAATAGTAACTGATAACAGCTTTGAGCCTCATGTTTTCACCAGAGTAGGTTCCTTTGATGAGTATAGACAATAGTGCAACACTGCACACTGCCTCTTTGACACTTCTCTAATCATATTTAACCAACTTAAACTGAGGGAAAGCATCGCAAATAAAAATATGGATTCAATTCTAATCTATAATTGCAAACATTCACACTTTATCCAGAACTTATATCTTCTGTTTCCTCTTCTGTGTTTATCAAGAATGTTTTTTTTTCTTCTCCCCTTCACTGCTAGGAGATTATGCTTTAAAAATGTAAAACATTCCGTTTCTTACTAAGAATTATAATGTGCATATGAACTAGTTTTGGAATTCAAGTTGCATATCTGGAAGATTCATGTCACACTGAATTATTCAAGTAAAGAGTAATGTATTAAAATGGGTAAAATCCAGGGTGTCCTTCTTCTTATTTTTTAAAATCCTGTCTATTTTAGAAATATTTTAGTCTGTTAAGAAAATAAAATTATGCAGTAAGGTGAAGTAACAGACATTCCTATGGATTGCTGAGATCAGTTGTATCACATACCTCAGTCCTCCACTCACAGCTGCAGTGCCCTCAAGTATATTAAACTGTACACTACCTGTGTTATACAAACCATTTTTGCTGTTGGCATGCCGTGCAATGTGTGAGACATCAAGCAAAATAAGTCATGGAGGAACATAACTTTTTTTTTTAATTTAAATATGTATGTATCTCCAGACATTTGCAAAGCACTGTGCACTGACTAGGTACTGTTTCTTCTCAATAGAGAGTCCATGGGGCATTAGTTGGCCAGCTTAGAAAGAAGAGAAAATCATTATAAAATAGGTAAAACAAATATATTTAAGTCACAGAAACTATCAAGGCCCTTAATTCACAAAGCAGTAACATACATCTGCAGGTGAGAAAAAGTTATCATTCTGGCTCAAATGTTTTGACTGAGCCCACAAAAATCGGGGAGAAGGGCACAGTTAGGTATCCAGGCTGGCAATTACAGAGGTGCCATTTTTATGTAGTCAGTTATAGCAGGTTTGTGCTGCTCTGTTAAATCTGTTATGTACTGTGCAACCAATGTTACATAGATCTTGGGGGGAAAAAAGAACATAAGGGAGCGAAACAAAGATTGCAGATATATATCTCCCAAGAAACACCAGAGGGAAGAGGAGAGAGCCTTTGCTTTGGAAGAGCTCTTCCATGTCCCACAGAGCTCCCCAAATGGGTCATTAGAAGAATCGAGAAACCTGGGAACTGACTGCATGAAGAGTTTTGAGTTGCACAAAATGTTGATGGTTCCGCTCAGCCAGGCAAGATGTTGGCAACCACTCTGAGTGTCAAATAACAGCTCCAAAATATCTATTTACAGCCTGAGTCTTTTCAGTGACCCAGTTTGTAGCACAGTTTCTCAGATTATATTATTGGTTTTGCTTTATTCCTGCTATTGTCATTAAACTGTGCTTACAAACAAGTGTGTAATGATTTATTAAAACATTCTGAGCATAGAAAATCAGATGTACAGCCACTGAACTTGGTAGTATTTGGGGGAGATCCAGCTTTGTAGCAGTGCATACATGTCCAGTGATGCAGCGGTCTTCCCTTACACACTGGTGGAAACCTGTCTCCCCTCACAAGCCCAGCAAACCCCTTTTGGTAAAGGGCAAAGGCAATTGATTTACCAAGTTTAGTCTATGAATAGGATAATTTCTTCCCTGGAGAGTGAGAGGCACATTGTCTGACATCTGCAGGACTTTACTCTGTCACCCTACTGAAGAAACAGAAATGCAACGAGTGCTATATGCCCCCTACACCTTTTTCTACTCACACTCAATCCCACAACTGCACCATCTACATTGGAGAGAATTATTCCTCCCAGTATCAAAATACTTCTGTATATTTGCAGCAAATCAGTACAAATTTGCATCAGTAATGCTGCATAGGTTCCTTGAAAACAGTTCCTGACTTTTGTCCAGCAGCTGCCAATTTTTTTCTATTATTTAATATGAGCAGTGATATGCTTGAATAAGACTGTAGAGTAGTTTAATTAAAGTATTAAATAAACAAAAAAATGTGTTTCTCTTGGAATCCAAACAAAACAGAGAAGGAAAATTGACAAAGGAGAGAAAAAACTCCGCAGCCAAACAACAACAACAAAAAAACAATTAACAGACACCAAACCTCTGATAAACCATTCAAGCAAAACAAGCATATCCCAAATCATAATGACGGCTCATTATAGAAAAATCTAATGCTGCACAAACTACAGAGTTTTCAGTAATTGCGATCATCTTGCTTACCTGCAACTCAGTGACAAGAGAACAAGAGGAAGGTGAAACTGCATAATAAATTGGGTAAAGCCTGTGCTGTTTTCCAGCATCTGCAGGAAGTGTGCAGTCAATTTTTCCCCAGCTGAAATGCCCAGCTAAGGTGAATAGGCTGTGTTCAAAGTTCAGGACTGATAGAGGGGGATTGGTGACCCTCAGAGCAGGCAGAGCTCCCAGGCAGTTCTCAGGTGGCTGTGCCTGCAGTGCAAAGCTGAGCTGAGGGTCCTGAGCACACCACACACATGGACCTCGGCAGCAAAGCTTGTAAAAGGAAGGTTAAGGGCTGTGTAGTAATATCAGGAGACAGAGCAACAGCTGGCTGCAGGCATATCTTAACATGAAGATGACTTCTGAGCACTCAGTAGGGGTTAGAATAAGTACCTCCATGCAGCAGTGCAGCACAAAGAAGCAAGCAAGCAAAGTGCTTTAGATATTTATATAGAAAATTAAGCACTTTTCCCATCATGGCTTCAGGACTGAATGACGTTTAGTATAAAGAGCAGGAAGGAAAAGGGGTTGCATTCAGTTCACTTAGAAGCACATAAAGACAATAATTGCTTCAAAAATTAAGTTGTGTAAATACTATAAATTGTGTTTAGGTAATCAGAATAAAACATCCCAGTATCTCAGCCACAGCTAGGTACTAAATTCTCTGAGCTGCTAGTAGCAGAAAATTCAGGATCATTCTTCTCTATCTCAGGAATCCACAATCCAGATAAAACCAGGGATATCCATAAGCTTGTAGAACATGTACAAAAACCTGGCAGAAGGTCAAGGTCAATTACAAAATGTCTGAATAATATTCCCACGAAGACATAAATTTTTAAATATTACCATAAAAATATGTAAAATCTTCTCTATGGCAGATGAGGAGTTTTTGTGCTTGGTAACTCTCTGGACAAAGTCTGATTTTCCAGTGTGCAAAACAGTTTTGCCAAAGGGTAATTGTATTAGAAAGAACTGAGAATGGAAGCCAAGCAGGAAATTATGTGATTGTCACGGACAACACAGGAGGAAAATTTGAGAGGGAAAGTCTCTGTATGTTTCATAACAACAACCTGCAGTTTAATTGCACCTTTGTTCAAAGAATTCAAAGTACTCTATAAGCAAGGCTTCATGCAGCTGCACCTTGGCAGGACACCAAGACCTTCCTGCTCATTCTGTTTGGTTTTTTCAAAAAAACCCCTTTCTGTCCTTTAAGACTGTCAGTTAAATTGGTGAAGTAATACCTAGTTGAAACAGACAGTCAAACACCAAAGTTAATTTTCTCTCCTTGGTCCCTGTGGATGCCTCACTATTAAATTACAGCAACATTTCTAAGATAAATCTGATATCTGTACTCTTGTGCACTGCAAATTTCAACTTCTCAAGGACTTTTAACTAAGAGATCTCCAAGAAGAAGAGCCAGAGCAACTAAGTAAACCACACCTTCATGCCTTGATAGGGTGCTACCCACCTTCTATCCAAAAGTCTATAAATGAGCTAAAATGGGAAACTTGTGTTCCAAGTTAATTCTTAATTCTCAGCTGAGAGGTCTTGAACCTCTGGCTTTGGAAGCAAAAAAGGCACCTGGACCACAGAATCTCCAATTTTAATGTTACATCTATAAGGCACAACTCATAGGTTTAGAAAGAACTTTTTCAAAAATCTCCCTCATAACATTGAAAAGAGAATATTTGCAAGCAAATGTTTAGGAACACAAATACAGCCTTCCAAAGGTTTCTGACATGGCTTCAGTGACTAAGTCTCGCTTCACAAGTTATTTAGGGACTAAGGACAGGTCCTCTGAACTGTTTTCTGTTGATAGTTAAATTACTGCAGGGTACTGAGGGTTATTAAGTGTGACTGACATGCTACATCAGCAGAGTTCCCAGAAGTAATGCTGCTTGATCAGTATACCTAAAATTTGACCATTTTAACTTGTTTCACTCAGAGGGTAATTTAATGTACTGATGCTGACTTAATATGCATCACTTTACAGTTCCCCCTGAATTTCCTCTTGGAGCAGTTATCTGCATTAGAATATTATTTCCATACCAGGAGATCACTACCATTGCACGTATAGTCTGTGCATCATTTAAATTTAATGGGGCCTGATTTCTCAGAGCTATGTTTTAGATACCTGTTTTAGGCTCCTACGGATGAAGCTAGTGGCTGAGGTACTTTGGAAAAAGCAGTATTACCTACATGCATCCCAAGACATCTGATTTCTTTCCAAATAAAAACCTACACCAGTTACTTACAGATAAGATTATCAAATTAATCCAGGACTTCTCTAGCTGCTGTGGCAGATAGATATCATAAGCAAAACTGCAATCCAGGAAGAATAATTCAGAAGTCCGTGCAGTAACCACAGAATAACCTTTCTTCCCTTTAACTACTTCCCTTCTCAAATCAATACACACCAATCAAAAACTACTGTTCTTTAAAAATAAAACTTTCTTAGACTGGTAAAGCCTTTTGTAAAGTCTGACCAGAAGGGAAACTCCAACATTATAGTTTAAAAATCTTTATAATTTTTATTATATTTTGCCAAGGCCTATATTTTAGCCAACAGTTGGTAGTAATAGTTGATTGTATGTGTATGCACATTTATTTCAATTCTTATGGCAGGTTTTGTAGCTTTTTGTAATGTAAGACTCTTCTATTTAATGTTTTGTAATGGTAATATCTTTTTTTTTTTAAATTAATAAGTAGTTTGAAAAAATAATAATAATATACACTGCTAAGAGAGAAGAAGCATTTTCATAAGATACCAAAGGAGATAGGTAAATAGATAGAATAATTCTTTCACAAGCTACGTTTTGGCCACAAATCTATACTTTGTTCAATATTTTAAATTGGTAGCTTTATTCAGTACCTCTTCTAAAGATAATTACACTACTCAGGATTCATTATACTTAAAAAAACCTATAAAACACAGCAAATTAAATTTCAGGAGCACTTTTGTTTCTTAATTGATCAAAAGAGTTATGGAGCACTGTACAACTGTAATGGCCATGAGTCTAATGGACATGTCAGCCTGCCTGGCCTGCAAATGGCAGGAAAGTCACTTCATCAGACCAGCCAGCAGGCTAAATTCTGCTGTCACTACACTGAAACAAATGGTGTTGGGCAACTGTGTTTAAGAGCAATTTGACCCATTGACTATAGTGGAAATTGTGCTAATGCATGTAAAAGAATAAATGGATCTTTCTTAGCTTAAATATAGCAGATTGAGAGCCAGGAATATTATCTCACTTACACTGGCTGGGGCCATTTGAAGTAATGCAAACTGACATTCTTTATGTCTTCCCAGCAATCTATCAGTCTGCTGCTATGTATATCATATATAATGTGTATTGTTTTAGTGAGTAAAAATGATTATTTTAAATACATAATGTCATGCATCTGTCTTTATTAAAGCCAAAACAATGAAAGTCTGCCATCTCACTCTACAATCAAACCTCTATTTTTCATTAAAGACAATTCCATTATTCTGCAATAAGGGACCTATTACATGCCCTCATTTTGGTGAAATTACTAATGCAGATTGAGTTTCCTGGAAGAATTACTGAACTTCTGTACTCTTTGAGATTCTAACCTAATTCATGTACTTATCATGATAATGTGCTTTATTATTTGTTACACCAAGCTGATGAATTCTCCCTAGGCCATGTGTAATTATTAGACAGTCCCTATTACAAGAACACTGAAAATTGCTATTATATAGTGACTCCATGCAGTTTACACCATCCCATTTATATCTCATCTCTTGACTCAGTGCTGTCACTCTGATCTGTCTGTATTAATTCAAGGACGAAAGTTCTATTAAATTTTCAAATTATCTAATTATAGTACCAATTTCACATTAAGATATAGGAAATAAAATAAGACTTGGCGTTATTTTATCAGTTTAACATTCCTTAGGTATGTGAGGGTACTATCCCAAATCCAATCCACTAAATGCAGCTTAGTCAAAAGTTTTAGGATGTGCTCGGAGAAACCATGTTAAAACTCTTCTACAGATGAATAAGCAAAAAGGAAAATGCTATCACTTTTCAGATCAACTTATCCATGTCCCACATTCCTCATCCAAACAAAAGCCTCTAGATCCATAAATAAGAAGAACCCAGAGTATTATTGGCTAAGTATTTCGCCACTGATGATTTTCACTTTTTTGCTTTTTTTTTTCCAGTACTTATATATATAGTTTTAAAATAACAGAACATTCCAGCTACAATTAAAAATTTAGTTCTATCTCATAAAATTTTGGAGGGAAGCTTAAAGATGATAAACAATTACCCAAGAACAGGACACAAGAAAAGAAAATCCCTCTTTCCTACATGCATTTAATTTTTAAAACTTAGCATTTTCCTATTCTGAATTTGTAAGCCTAAGTTTAAATGTTCTATGCCACCAGTGAGTAAACAGCTTCCTTGACATATGCTGGGCCAGTAAGACACCAACAAGTTACATCACATGAGGGATGACAGAATTAATCCAGCCCAGTCATGGACCACTTTCTACATTCTAGCTAGCTCAACTGGTCACAGAAGTTATGCGCTTTCAGCAGAAGAAACCCATCTTCAACTCACTGCTGATTTACAGAGCAGCTGGTTTCAAAGTTGACATTTCCCAAGCACCAGAAGTTCTTTCCTAGGCCTTTTTAAATCAAAATCAGAACACTTCACTATAATCAAAATGTTTGCTGAACTAGCTGAAACCTTCCACTTAGAGTAAGCCTGACATCAAAATGCACTTTGTGCATTTTGTGCTTCATGAACTCTGTAAGCTTAAAGTGCCTGAAGCCCAAAAGAGAGAAATTGTTTTGTCCTCTGCTCTGCTTCATGGAGGAAGTTCTCAGCAGCATGAGTGCAGAAACTTTTCACAAATAAAGCATGCTGCCTGGCCATGAGAGAGGCCGTATTTAATCTTTAGGAAAAACAGAGTTAATGTGTTCATTACACTGAATTTCCCCTGTTAAGAATTATTCCACTCAGTTTGTGGAAGCTGTAACAGTGAATTTAGCCGAAGCAAAAAAATGGGTGCTGTGTTTATTGCATTACTAAGCTTAGAAACGAACTTCTAGGACCTCACAGGTCACCATGAATATTTAATACCCCATAACTGCTATGATAATGTGGTTCTGGTTTTATTTTTCTCCAATAGAAGAAGATATTTCTTCAGTGTGTACTTGTTGTGCCAATGTGGAGGAATTTCAGTTTACATTTCAGTGATGAGGCACATAAGCAGCAGCAGATGGTATTTGGAACACAGTGAAGATACAAAGATATCAGGGGAGCTGGAAGAGAGGATCTGAGCATAGCAAGCTGCTTTATAAGCCCTCACTGAAGAAAAAATGCACTTCTTAACATGTTTACTTGCTAACATTGTTTTCAGTTACTGTCTATAAAAGGCTAACAATAAAATATACTAAATATTACTTCAAAACATTGCAAAACATTTCAATAAAACTCAAAAAGAAGCCCCAAAGTATAGTTATGTTTTCCATCCTTTATAACTCCCTCCTCTATGCATACTGCTTAATAGAAAAGAGTATTATATCAACTTGGCAAACATGGAACTGAGTTGCAGAGGGGCAGTGGAATCCCACTGGAAGCTTGTAATACTGCTAAAAATTCATCAGAAGTCTCCAAGCTTAAGCTATAATGCATTAACTGTGATGGTGCCTGTAGGAGAAATCAATGAAAGGTATTTGAATGTGGAGAAAAACAGGAAACAAGCAGTAAGGAAGATCTGGTGGGAATTTAGCCGGTTATCTTTAGAATGTGCTACAAGATTATTGGGAGCTGGGGTTGCACAGGGTGCTCAAGGGACCCCAAGCCCAAAATAAACCACGTGGATATGAGATTGGAGTCCTGGATCAATACTGAAATCTCAGTTCTCTTGAGAATTAAGTGCTGGGGATGCTACTCATGCAGGTAGAGAAAAAAGTAGCTCAAATTGTGAATGCAAACAGGACACAGATAATTGGGGTGGAGATGGGTGTGACAGGAAGACTCAGACTGAACTTTTGAGTTTTCATGCAGAAGTCTGCTACTCTCTCTACTACCTTTCATAATACCTGGACTGAACCAAAGTAGCACATGCCAAATCCTCTACTTGGGAAAGAGATATGAACCAAATTAACAATTAGGAGACTGACCATGGATTGTGCTACCCCACACACAATATTTAGGTTGGGAAAACAGAGGACTTTTGGGGGCTGAAAATAAGGTGAAGGTCTTCACTGAAGGAAGTGTCCTAGCAGTGGACAAAGATCCTGGAAGCTAGAGCTGCATGGAGACAAGTGCAGGGGATGCCCAGAGCCCTTGGCTCCCAAAATCCAGACTGGGTTGTGATGAACAAGAGCAGAAAAAGAACCAACCCAACTTTCTGACCAACAGTCCCAGACTGCCAGTGACCTCCCTGACAAAAAGGGGGGGCAAGGTCTAATGATCAGAGCTCTGAGACAGCAAGGGAGTGGGAGCTGTGTAAAACCCTCATCTCACTTCTTAAATAGACCTTAGAAGCCAGATCCGCTCTGGGTTATCCTTCCCACTGCCTTACCTGTGGCGCTGGAGTCTTGAAAGTACTCTCAGATCCCTCTGGCATGGCTAGTGTGAAATAAGCAAAGGAAGTCCATTTTTAATTTTTCCGCTGGTTCAAACTGAAAAGATTTCATTAAGTTCTCAGTCTAGAGAAGCTTAGGTATTCAGGTACCTAAGATACATTTACAAAGGCTTTGAATATAAATTTTTTTGCTTTATACACTTCATTTCCAAGTTCAGTTCCACATTCTAAATTCTTAACACAGTTTTGTTGTATGACAAAAGTTCATGAAGGGATCATATAGTTTGTGAGACACTCTACTGCAAAAACTATCTGAAAAGCAGAACTCTACTTGACCTTCCACCTGACATTGCTGGTCTAAAAAAGAATTCCCTCTGCCTGGACCTGGGATGAAAGAGGCTGATTATTTTACCTTTGTTATTCTTACTCTGGAGCAGGAATTATGTGACAGCTTATTTTTAACTGCTAGCTTATTTTAAACTGTCATTGAGTAAACAAGCAACACTAATTGTGATTAGTGATAGACAAGGATTGCCTGGAGGAAGCTTGGATTCAACAAGAAAGGTTTTAAGCTTTTTTTATCCCATAATGAAATCAAAACATGGAGGAAACATTTTAACTGAGTAATGGGCTGCATGTTTGGAAAACCTCTTTATTCAAATTGATGAGGCAAACAGGATTTTGCTTAAATCCACATTCAGTGATCAGAGTAGTTCACCTTCCTATAGTACTGCAGCTAACATGTTACAAAATAAAGACTCTGACAGAAGGAAATTATTACACTCTCCTTTGCATGCAGTGCCTGTGGGAGGTTCCACATCTAGGGGGTTCAACTACCATTGCAGAGACAACTGATCTGCTAGAGGAACAGCTAAAGAGATATTGCTGATAGCTAGTTTAATTTAAAGATAGAAATATGTGTCACTAACAGGTCAAAAACACTGAGCTGTTCAGTGTGGAGCTGCTGAGTGATTATTTAAACATCTTGAGATAGGTGGAAAACCATGAGAGGAGTAGGACATGCATTTGGGGGAGCTGGAGCCAATACAACCTTCCTGATTGTCAGCAGTAGTCTGAAGATAATGGGTATTTCAAGAACATAGGTAGTGAGCCAAGATTAATTTTTAAGGTACAGAATTTTAGCAGCATTTTCTTTTACTTTGTATAATTTGTTTGTGTTATTTTAGCACCTAGGAAACATAACAAAGATGAGGATCCCAATGCCTACTACATGAACATTTGGGGAAACAGATGGAGCAGATGAACATTAATCACTTGTTTAACAGTTAATGCACTACAATACTCCAATCATTGGGGTTGCTCTGTAATTCCTCAACAACCATCATGTGGTTAACTCCTGATAGGATCTGACTTCTTAATGGCACCCTCTGAGGTCCGTCAGCCTCTGGAGGAATAAAAGTATGCAAAAATTACCCCATTGTGTTTCAATGCATAATTTCCAACGTGATTGTCTAGAACACTGAAAATCTGATTTTATTATTTTTTATAGCTACATGCTTGCAGCAAAAGTGATGTTGCTATATACAGATTAGCCTGCAGTTTAGTGTATTTAAAAAATCTATTTTTATGAAATCAGAATTGTATTAAAACATGCTGCCTGTACAAACAAGATTGCAAAATAACAGATGTTATTTCCATAATTTTGGGGGTTTAAGCATGAATCGAATTTTTATTTTGACTTTTTATATTATTAACCAGTGAAATAAATGCATTTTAACCACGAGTTTTCTAATATCCTTCTATTATTTTATATGTTACAGGTGATCTGCAGATGTATTACAACTGCTGAGTTTACAACATAGATGTAAACAATATTTAGATTAACTAATGCATGGTCTAATGCTAATTCAATCAAGAAAAATTAATTAAGCCCTTTTGAGTTCTGTTCAAATATGTATTTACATATGAAATTAAGGTGACTTTTTCCATTTCAGTCTACACTGTAGGTCTAAGAAATTAACTCCTATCTATATTTATATTTTACAGTATTTTTTATTTTAAAAAGTATGAGAAAATACTTCAATTCCAGGGCAGTGCAAATTAATTCAGGGAATATTTCTCTCTCTTTTTACTTCACAAGCAAGGAAAAGAGGTTTCCACAGGATGGGTTTCCTGACACCTACATTTCCTTTCTGTTCCACAAACAGGTCTTCGGATTCTACCTAAGGATGCTTCAATAAGAAGAGCAAAGCTGGAGGGTACTCAAAGTCATCAACAGAGAATGGAAAGTTGGAGCATTTTTATGAAAGTTTGACTCAATTCAAACTCCTATGTGTATATTGCTCATATTCCTTTCAGATCTCTTCTGGAATTTCTCACCACTTTGATATATAATTATTATGCTTCATTCTTCTGAATGCTTAAATGGTCAGGAAAAAATAAATTTAATACACAAAAATGGCATATGTGTATAAATACACGTAGCTGGACCTAAAATGTAACCTATACAGTAGATGTTGTTGTGTTTTTTTGGTGGAGGTCTCAAGGTAAATCTTCCCCAGGAATTTCAAAAATGCTGATCTTACAGCTCTCCAAAGTTTATAAGAATAAAAGCTAAAAAAATTGATATTAATATCTTAAACATAAATTTGCAATCTTAAATGTGATAATAATAACCAAGGATATATATGAAGTCAGTGAATTTTATCTACTGGCTGGACCTGATGGCCATTTCCTGATAGGAAGTGGAACAGATTTATTTCTGTCCAACCAAGCAAACTGATTTTACCTTAAATATGTATATATGTATGTATATATGTGTAGATTTTATTAATGGTAACATTCTGGAACTTTATCTGTGTAGTACTCATTTGCAATAATACTTTTTTAATACTAAAGCACACAATGGAACAAGACCTAATGAGGGTCAGATACCACCCCTTTAAATCACTGTGAATGTCTAATTCTGTGCATAACAACCCATGGTAGCACTTGTCACAGGGAAGGTCATGGGAGTGAGAGGTCTCTCACTCCACCACAAAAAAGGGCAGAGGCTGTTTCCTTCAGCATCCAAGCCATCAGTCTTTTCTACCTGTTTGTACAGTTACTAATGTATTGACAGATAGCAGTAGTCATATATTTATGTGAAACATAAGGAAAACATTATGCAAATGTTTCCTGTGGAAATGGTATGTTACTTTCCCAGACATTGAAAAAAATCCCTGAAGAAGAATTTTTTTTCATTTTGCAAATATGGGAATTGTCTGCACCTCTCCTGCCTTGATCTTATCAATTCTGTAGCAAATCAGAAGCAGCAAGGGACCATTAGTACTCCAGAAAGGGAAGGTTAAATATCCCTGAACAAATAAAGAACTCAACAGGCTCAATTTAGACTTCAAAAATGGTCAAAATTTTAAACAGTGTGAATATCCCAGACTCAGCTCCTCTTCTAAAGGCATTCCCTAGGCAGCTAACAGGACTGAGCAGTCAGCCACTTGCTTGCAGCAGTCGTACAGTTGACAGGCAATAGACGTTGAAGCAAAGAGAAAGGTTTCCATTTTTTTGGAATCAGCAGATTAAGTCCATTTTTCCCCCCTCCATCTCTATGAGCACTCATCTTTCTCTCATGTGTGTTGGATATTTAACTCCTGTTCTCTTCCAACTGACCTTGACTTGTATCAAACATCATTTCAATGTCATTAGCTAACACTAGATTATCCTATCCCTATAGTCTGGTAATCTTTAAATAAAACAGGCTACTGGAATAATTTCACAGTAACAAGCATGCTAATACACGCACTCCAGAGAAGTGGCCTGTACTTTCACTTAATCCCCTAGGATGCTCTGTGAGGTGATACTGCAAGGATGAGAAAGACTTGTCTTCCAGGGACCTGCATTAGTCAGAGAACAGCTCTGACATATGGCAGCAGAGATCATGCTTTGGAGCCAAGGGAATTTTTAACATTTCTTCTTTGATGATTCAGAGAGGCTTGGTTGGCATATAATTGGATCCCATCAGCACATAATCCACCAGTGAGAATAATTGCATGCCTGTGCTCAAATCATCAGCTTTCCAACTTCTTTGCCAGATAATCTCCTCAGTGTGGCTGAACTAAGTAGCAACTTTAACTACACCAAAGGTTAATTAAGCTTTCCAGAAGTCCATGTGTTGCTGTTTTGATAGCAACCTTTAGAAATATTGCCACATAATCTTACGCATTTTCATATCAAAATGTTTTATAGTAGGATCAGCATCTGATTTCAATATTTATTGTAGCAGAGTATGGATTTCATTACACTATAAGACTTCAGAAGGTAAAAAAAAAATCAGAAGGAAAGATTTTTTGTTAAAAATACTTTGCTTTTTTCAAGTCTGAACACTGAAGTTTTCTCTCTGTACTCAAGGCCTGACCAGAAATGCTCAAGTCAAGAACTTGCAAATGTCTCAACTCCATGCTAATCTGGATGGAAAATGATGGAGTAGGGATACTCAAATGGTGTTCTCAGTCCTCCTCAGAGCAAAAGTTAGAGACCTGCTTTCTGGATGGGAGCTGCTGTCACCTACAGGACAATGGAACCAGGAGGCAACAGTTCTCCATCAAACAAACAATCATTATCAGTTCTGGCTGAAAAATCACTTTGCAAAGTGAATGTAAAGTCTTGTCCTTCTGTGCAGTTTGCTTAACCATACATTCCATAGCTGAAGCCCTGTCCAAGTTTGCTGTACATATTTACTAATTTTCATGTAATTTTCTTATTTCATACACTTCTTTGATAGTAGGAAAGCAGATTACTTCACATAAAACCCACTTTCTAGTAAATTGTTTTAGAAAGACACCCTTCTAATTACAATTCCAATTTTACAATCTACTGAAATCAACCATATTTAAGAGTTGGACTTGATGATCTTTCAAGGTCCCTTCCAAGCAAAGCTCTTCTATGATTCTATGAGTCAGAATTTCTGTAGAAATGAAGACACCTCTCATCTTAAATATTATATAATCAAAATATTTGTTTGCCTTCTTCTTTTTTTCTTTTTTTTTCCAGAAAATTATTACATCACCTATACTTTTTTCACCATCTTTACAACAAGCAATAAATGCAAAATATGTTTGAATAAGTAGAAGACTTATTTAGTGACAGAAAATCAGATGAAAAAAACAATTAAGAAGGAGCTTTCCAATTATCAAAACTGACAAGCAGCAAATCTGTCATTAAGCATAACTCCTCAGGAGCACAGGTTCACTTTCTCCAAGCACAATTTTAACACAAACAAATTCAGCCATCAAAATTGCAAGAAATTTCATGAGAAAAATAGTATGTACTGTTAAATATGCTAGGTAGTGAAAACATAAAATTCCTGTGCAGAAAATTATTACAGACTTTTTTAATAAACTGCTGAAATATAAATAATTATCGAAAAAGGTTTTCGTAATTTTTAATGTGATTCATTTTAGCTCTTGTTTATTTAATCAGGACTATGATGATGAAAGTACTATTTCCTACAAGCAAAAGAAAAAGAATTCAAGACTTAAAAGGGGAATTACATTCAAATGTACATTTCAGTTAACTGTTTATTCCTCACACAGCCCTTAAATTTGCAAGCAGTTGTAAGAGTACCACTTTTCAGGTATGCAAAAGCAGTTTGGTAGATATGCAAAGCCTTGCAGAACAGTAATCTTGCTGTACATGGTAGTACAGGTGTATTTCAATCTCTCCATTCCTTTGCTGTTTGAATTAGCTTCTTCTTGGTTTTAGTTCATCCAACAAAATGTTCTTTTTATGAGGGGGAACTGTTCATCCAACAAAATGTTCTCTTTATGAGGGGGAAATTCCTCTTAGCCTTGCAAATGATATCTAGGTTTGAGTAGAGGAGAGCTATTTCTATTGCTGTGGTAATGTACAATAAGTTACAGTATTGAAGGCAATGTCAGCACAGATTTACTTCTGCCGTAGAAACATAGATTAAAATTGCTTAACACCCAAGTATCTCATATTCCCTTCACCCCACATTTCTGTAAAGGCAAAGAGGACATGGAAGTTTATCACAACTAATATTTAGTCCAAAGAAATATCACAGTGGTTGTTTATCATAGGCTCTAAAAGTATGATAAGCATATGCTGAAAGCCTCAAAGTGTTACGCCATGACTTTAGTGTTTATATTCTTTGCAGCATGTAGTAGTCTTGTGTATCTGGTGTGTGTTTGTTGTAACAACAAAAATCAACCACAGCACCATGTCTTTACTCTGCAAGAACACCTGTTCTACCTGTTACTCCTACAGCTGCAAACAGCAAGATATTAAGAGCAATCTTAATATTAATTAATATGAATATTAAGAGCAATCTTAATATTAAGTAATCTGAATTTCTAGTACTTTATTCTCTTACTCTCCACAAATCATGAACTAAACACGTTTTCTACTAGATCTTTCAGGCTCTTTTGTTCACGATCTTACTCTGCAAAAGAGATAAATTAAAAACAAGAATATACAGAGTTTTAACTCTTAATTTCCATTTTAATTTGCTTGACATTAGTGACTAGCCTTGGAATGTAAACACTCTTTATGGTGTCAATGAGTATAGTCACCTTTGTTAAGCATAGCCATTCTGTTCCATCATGTTTTTCACCCCTCATAAGAAACAAGAAAAAAATTATGCTCTCAACCAAGAAAATTGGTGATGGGAAAGAGGTATGTTAATGTAAAGTATACAAATGCTTCCACAGACTTTGAAAAGTGTTTTTCATAAAAGTGCTAATATTTCTGAATTAGAAGTACATAATTAGGGACTCAATGTTCTCCTAAATTGTTTCAGTTCAGAAATAAAAAAAAAAATCCCTTGGACTCTGAAGATCAGTTTTAACAACTGTCTTCAGGCAAAGTAAAGTCAAAAATTTAAGAGAAAAGTGCCTAAGGACCACTTTTTGCCCAAGAATTATAAACTGCCTTAGTGATTCTGTTCCTTCACTGAGGACTGAAAAACCCAATTAGGTCACTGCAGCAGTAGGATGACCACTTGCATCATAGCCAAGACCTCTTTTTCACATAATAAGCTCAGACTATTTGCTACTCTGCAGGAACATTTCAAGTTAATTAATCCTTCAATTTTCCTGCTAATCACTCATTAGACCTGTCCTGATAATAATAATTTATGAGGTTTGTTATATAACTCACCTTGAAGGATTGCAAGAAGTGAAACTCACATGAGATTTCATGCTGCAGTGACCACTGATAGAAATTTGTAACATCTGGGCTGTCTTGAATCCTCACTTCTTAATTCTTTGAACAGGCTGCTAACATAAGACCCATATGCCTGCGAGCATGCTTCACATCTGTAATTGATGTCCTGCTGTCTACTGAAACAGTCTTCTGTACCCATAAGATATTAAGATGAATGCTGCACTGATCTCTAGGAAAAAAAAATTAAAGTCAAAAGTTTGAAATTTCTTCAGCAGCAAGAAAGCAGTTAATAATGTTATGCCCTAGCACAGACTGTCAAAGTGCAGGTTTAGTTTGAACACGGTTTTTCTATTTAGGTAGGAAAGAGAGCCATTAAAAACATATCAGAAATAGTGATGAAAGCCTGAAGTACAACATAAAAGTTAGGTAAGAGATAATTAAGAAATTTTCCCAAATCTTTGGGTTTTTGTATATGGAAAGTTGTGTGTTTTCCATGTGTCTGCCAGTCACATAAGCACCAAACTTTCAAATAACAAAGGAAACTGTAACCAAAATTGACTTCAAAGGTTTGAAATTCTTGGCCTTCCACCACTGTCAAAAACTGATTTTAAGGTGAAAGGACAGAATTTGCACATGCAGCTTTCTTTGTTTATGGGAACAGAAAACTGTGGCATAAAAAGAACCCATCTTTACAAGTATGGTTTGGAACTCCAGTTTGTCTTCATTGTCTTTATTTCCCAGAAAATAGTTGTCATAATTATTTAGTTAAAATTTATTGTTCCTTTTCATACAAATATATCATCATATGAGTCATGTGAAAAAAAGGGTTTTTTAAAAAAAACTGTGGAAACCCCTTAGTGTTTATTATATACCCCATTCTTCCCCTGCAGGTACATCAAGAAACATTTACAGACATGTTGTGCATGACTAAGTAGTAAAACAAAAGTACAAAAGTAAATAGAGCATACAGGTAAACTTATGAAGAGCATATGTGAACAGCACTGAACTTCAGTTAAGACAAGAGCTGAAGGAGAGGCCAGCTGCTTTATTTTACAGATTATCTTACAAAATGGATCTTAAAAAGATATTAGACTTGAATTCTGAACCCATATCCGTGAGAACCAAAGAACATCAGGAGGAATCTGCACTTTAACAGCCATGCAGTTTCATGGGCAGCATTTACAAACACTTTCATCCACAACAGTACGAAATTACAAAACAAATCACTGCCTTTCCGCATGTGCATCTTCCTGTTTTCTCCGGCACTGCTAATGAAAGCCTAATGGAAGCTATTAAACCTTTTTAAAGCCATAAAAGCCATTAAGCCCCAAACATTGCAGATAGGCTACTCTAACACACTCATCTAAAAATTAATGTTAAATTTGTTTTAATCAAATGATGTCAAGGTCTATCCATCTAATTTTACATATCCAACCTTGGAGCCTGTTTTAGTAGACAGCAGCCTCAAGCTTTTAAAGAGCCCTCTTAAAATTTTGGCAGCCTGTGGCTTGGAGTCACTCCATCCAACTCTAGACTCCCAAGTTATGCACCAAAGCTGAAAATATAGCTATTTTAAGTTCTCTCTAGCATCCATAGTGTAACTTGGTCTCTTCCAGATGTCCATTCAGATCTTCTATGCCTGGATATTTTGTCTTTGTCTCGTCCACCAGCCAGAAAATATCAGTAAGTTAAGAGGCCTTTATGATTGCAGCAGCGTGGGAGGCCCATTTATGTTCCAAAGAGTTGACATTCTGGAAATTTTCTTTCACTAAGCACATTTAAAATTAATTATGCTCTCGGAGACAAGGTAGGATCACTGAATCTGAATGGTTCTCAGTTATAAGAAAACACAGTCCACTAATAGAAAAATAAGCATTAGCATAAGCATAAGCATAGAATAAGAAAGAAAGAATAAGAATGAATAAGAAAGAATAAATAAAGAATAAGAATAGTAACAGAATGGTAAGTCCGGATAACTTTGCCCATAGGTAGGGCGCTCAGAGCATTTTCCCCAGGAGCAAGGGAAAAAAGTCAGGCAGTACAGCCGGGGCTTTGAAACCACAGAGGTTATGGAGGTATCAACACAGAAGTGAAGCTTGAGGCAAAAAGCCTGAAGCAAATCACACTGTGACAGCTGCATCCAAACTGCACCTTGTGCTTCTGAGAGCATGAGAGAGCATGCTGTGCATCAAGAGGAACGGTACTTTCAAGCATGACAAATGTAGCTGCCATTTGTTCAGAAGTCTGTTGGCTACTGCTGCAGCAAGATTAAATTTCTGCTGGAGGTGTCCCCATCTCTTTAAAACACAAACAGGTAAACTTGCTGGGGATTACCTTTTGATGTGTGTATATCTATTTAAAAGCTTGACAGGTAGGTCAAGAAGCCCAAAGGCAGGTAGTTCAAGCACAAAAGAAGGAGTGAGACGTGTTTTACTTGCAGAGGAATCCCGTTTTAATTCTGTAGGTAGAGGCGGGGGCAAAC
Source organism: Grantiella picta (assembly GCA_013397955.1). Classification (NCBI taxonomy): domain Eukaryota; kingdom Metazoa; phylum Chordata; class Aves; order Passeriformes; family Meliphagidae; genus Grantiella; species Grantiella picta. The sequence continues at coordinate 1,071,475 of VZRM01009027.1, read as the reverse complement.
AGCACAAACTCCAAGACTCAGAAGTCACTTATAAGAGAGAAAATTGAAACCACTCAAAAAGAAAAATGAAAAGGAAAAAAAAAAAAAAGATAAGAGTATTTTTAAGCCCTTAAAAGCATGGGAGAAAGCACTCAGTAAGAACCACTACAGCAAAGTGCTTAGGAGGCTGAGGCTCTAGGAAATGAGGCACTTAGCCTACCAGGGTTTCTGAGAAGGCAGAATTGAACCTGAAGGCAAAGGCTTTTAGATGACAAGGTATCATTCCTGTAGCACGTAATGCTCAAATCCTCCATGCCCAAGTGGTCAGGGCTGCCTGAAGCACCTGAGAAAAGGCAAAGTTACTGCAGACACCTGATTATGTTAGAAATTAGTATGTCCTCCAGGCTGCATATGATGAAAACTAACAAAATTTAAATATATTTTATCTAATTATGAAGATACAGAAAATGAGCCGAGAAACAGACAAAATCCAATCGATAACAGGTGATCCAAAACTAAAGCTGAATGACTTCTCTTCCTTAAAGATGCAAAATCCAAGCATAAACATACAGTTACATGAGCACAAATTCTCCCTGTGGTTTAAAGTTTTTGTATCATTCCAGACTCTTATAACTCTATAACTTTGCTGAAAGTGGAGCCACAGAGAAACATTAAATATACTTGTATTCACACATATTTTTGAAAGGCCCTAATTTCTTTATTAGGTTCAGCCCTAAAAGTGCTTTAAGGAATTTGATCAAACTTAAAAAACAACTTTTAGACAGAACAGAATATAAAGGAAAAAAGCAAGTCCACATAGCTATCATTTGAGACAATTAATGTAACTTGAAACCCTCTCCAGAAAGAGAGCACTTAGGTAACCATAACTATCCACACTCTACAGAAAAGGTTTCCCTAAAATTCTAAGAGCTAAGATAAACAATATATAAAACTCTTAAGGTAGGACAACTTATAGGATAAATAGGGTCAAGGTTGCCTCTTACAGGCTGTCTGTTTAGCAATGCTTCTGCATCAGTAAGAGGGAAAATATCTGCAAGATATCACTCAAAGAGCTTGTTATAGAAAGCTTGCCTCTGGTCCACACCAAATATTGAAATCAAGTGAAGCCAGCAAGACGTTAATAAAAAATAAATATTAATACTGTAATATAATGAGCTCATAATTCATTCTTTTAGACTTACTGTTAAGAATGTAGATTGTGATTAATTAATCTGCCTTAATCTAGCAGTTACAATGATTCATAGAATTTCCAGTAGAAAAATCATGTTTCATGCAAATCTATGTCAATTATATAAAATTACATCGTTTGCTAATTTAATTCAATAAAATCTAGGAACAATTGTGTAACAGCCTTCAGCAAGTGAATAAAAAAGTTCTATATGAGCTAGGAAAGAATGAGCTACCATCGAATGTGAAACATCTTTCAAATTCAATATTCAAACACTCCCTTCTTCTGTAAACAAGCCTTTCCAGGCTTAAATCTGTAAAATTTATGAAGGAGTCACAGGTCAGAGTAACAGAAATCCTATAAGTGCACTTTGAGCAAGAACAGTATAGGTTACATCTTTCTCTTTCTTTCTTTCTTTCTTTCTCTCTTCCTTCCTCCCTCCCTCCCTTCCTTCCTTCCTTCCTTTCTTCCTTCCTTCCTTCCTTCCTTCCTTCTNACAGAACAGACTTCAGAATAATGACCTTTAAAGTTCCCCTTTAATCTAAAAAAAGAGTAATATTGCTAGAACTGCTACCACAAATGCTAAAAACATCTGAAAGATCATTGTCATACATTTGTCACAGAGGTTTTTCTTTTCTCTTTCTTTCTTTTCTTTCTTTCTTTCTTTCTTTCTTTCTCTTTTTTTATCTAGCAATATTTACAGTGCTTTTGTATTCATAATTAATTTATAATATATTAACCTCATTAGCTACAGTTAGAATGTTTCTCTATATTCTTTTGAGGTATGTACATTTAGAGGGTTTCCCTTCTCAAATTGAAAAAAAAAAAAAACCAAACAACCAAACAGAAACAAGACAAAAACATATCCTTGCACACACAGTGGAAAAACAGCCAAAGAAAAGATATTTTGATGGTTACAATCATCTCAACACAGGGTAAATGTACCTGAGCTAGGTCAGGTGTCCTTCAAGAGAAATTTCCTGCACAGCGTTCACAAGTCAGTGCTCCTCTTTCTCCAGAAGAAGAATTTTGTAAGTCTCATCATTGTAACAATGCTCTGGACTTAGTTGTCCCACCTGAAACTCCCAAGCATTAATGTGTTACTTTTCTTACTAGAGATAGGGTTCCCCATGACAAAGGAAAATGTTGACAAGACACTGGACAAAATCTGCTTGATGCAAATCAGGTCAAAAATACCATTCCTACCTTTACAAAGTCCATTGTAAAAGCAGGGATAACTAATCATGTCTTCCTGGGTGCACCCTGAGCTGAAAGATAACACTTAGCTATCAAAGAGAGACTAAATAAATCAGGATTTGACAGAACACCATTTTGGGATGTAGTAGCTGACAGGTTCCTGCAGATATAGAGCTTCTGCTGGGGTAAGCACTTTTTCCAGCCCCTCTGAAACAAAGCAGCAAGGTGTTGCTTCTCCTACCAGTTGTCATCTCAGCCTCTCTGCCTCTATCCCTCTGGAACTAGGTTTTCAGCAAGGCACCATGGATGATAAATTTGCAGTGAAGTCCTGAACTCTCTCTTTTATCACGGTTAGGTTAATCTACAAGCCATATATGACAAAAAGAACAAAAACAGTCATAGCAGTTAATGTGATAAATCACTGTTCAAATCAGCAGGCCATTGGTAGTGGTCCTCCCAGTACTGCACTGGTAATGGGTCAGAATCTTGTCTCTGGAATTCAGCTAATGAACATGATTAATGGCAGAAAGGTGTGACATACTGGGCATTCATTTTTCCTTAACTTTACAGTGTTAAGCAGTTTTACTTGCATCCTCAAAATGATAGATACACCTAATCAGTAGTAGTAGAAGTCCCATTAAGTTCTCATTAAACTTCTATATCCTGTGTATAACCTTGAACAATGCATTAGACACTAATGAGTATATTCTCCTTTCACTGTGCACTCCTCTCCCACAGCCATGAGTGTGGTGTAAATACATACATGGAGATTGTTGGAGATGGTTTTCTCTGCACGCCTCAGAATAATTTCTTTGACTAGTGGAAGGGACAGTGTTCACAGTAGCTGTACAGACAGTCTATGTGTATTTATTTGCATTGCACTTGAGTCCCAAAGGCAGGCCAGGACCTCACTACATTACATTTTGTACAAACACACACAGAGGACACCAGAAGTAAGCATGAGCTAAAAATAGCAATGTTACAATACTCAGACTCCAGATCTATTGTTCTTTTATTAATAGGCTAGATGCACAGTTGAAAGATGCCATGGGGGTGTTTTTTATAGTGTTCTTCTTAAAATTACTTAGTACCACTGTTAAGGCTGTAATTAGTTATATGGTGCAATTTCAAGCAGCAACACACCAGCAGGCAAATAAAAATAAGTATTTTGCAAGCTGTTTCTCATCAAAAATGATAGTGTTAATGTTATGAAGCATCAGGAATGACTGAGAAATCTCAGTGCTGTCCAAAATAATGAGATCAAGCTGGTAGCATAGGGATTTCAGCAGTGATCCGATGAGTTATGTGCTCCAGAGCTCATGGAAAGCTTTATTGGTTGCATTAAGCCATAAGGTTGGGTTTCATTCAGCCACTGAGTTCTTGGGAAAACAGTAATAACAGCTTTCCTATTTTATTCAATGCAGATTTTAATTTTAATATCGTCTGAGAGAGACTGGATTTCTTTTATTTTCTTTTTTGAAAAATTTTACCGAAATTTAAAGAGCAAGAGAGAAGTAACTTGTGTTAACATGTACCATTTAAATCAGTTCAACAAAGAATTAAGTATATTCTTATATCAAAATGTATTCTGTTTAGAGAAGTTTAAAATCTAATCACAGACTAGCAGTCTGCACCACCTTCAGTCAGTCCAGAGAGGCATTCATATCATATGGTGATTCATATCATACACTGAATAACCTTTCTCTTTCCAGGGCATAAAGGGGAGCTTAGCCCGACAGGTAAGTTAAGAAAATTGAAAATCTGATTCAACACAGGTCTGGAAAGGTCGGGAAAGCAGTTGGAGGAGGATCACAAAATCTCAGGTGTTTAAACTAAAAGGTGCTAATTAGGAAGGTGCTATTTTTCATCGACATTTACAATATCCTCATCTGGGATATGAGAACTAGTTGTATTTCTCTACTAGCAGTAAAAGTCAGAGCTTTAGAAAGTGAGGGTGACTTCTACAATTAATTGCCAGTTGAAATATTTTGAGTACTTTCAATAAGACATTTATCATTTCAGGGCAAAAGCTGAATATAGTACATGGAACAGCACAAAAAATTACTGGAGAAGCCAAAAGCACCACTGCAGTGTTAAAGAAGTGAACAAAAGAACAGCATCATGTGGCAAGGTATCACTATCTGCATTTTTTTTTCTGGAAATACCTTTAGTTTGTCTTGAAACCTTAACTTCTAAAAGATTCCTTCCTTCCTTCTTTTAAAAGATTCCTTCAAAAGATGTCCTAGAAACCCTTCTGTGACTTTTCAGCCACATTTATGTCCCTTAAAGATGATCCTTGTACATCAGAGATAAAAGCAGCCAATTACTTTTTCAGACCTAGGGAGATAATATATTGTCTACACAACACATTTTAATGTAACTTATCTGATTTTAACAGTGGACCATATGTACATTTTGACAAAGATTTATGATAATGATTTTCAATTTAATATAGCTATTCAGTAAGATGACCTTCATTGAGCTAATAGAGAGTTAGGGGTAATTTTGGTTTGCATAATTCAATTTGCAATGCAGATTAAGAACGGACACTTTGCATGTTTTATACTTTTCTAACGCTTCTGTTTTTCTACCTTTACTGTAATATATTTCTACTTCCACCAAATTCAGTATGATACTTTACATTGCACACTATTCTGAAAAAGGAAAAGATACTAATATTTTCAGGCTGAGTTCTAAATGGGTTTGATATTTTATGGAGTCCTACAGTATTTCTTGGTATTCCTACAGTTTCCTACAGTATTTCCTACAGTATTTCCTACAGCTTCTCATTTCTCTTCAACATTGTTAGAGAAATGTTTGTTTGCACTCTTCCACAGTGTATAGGAGAAATTGTGTAACTCTGCTTCTGTGGAAAATGTTGCCCAGCTTTAAATATGCTTCATTCTGTGCAGGTAGCTTCCGTGGACTTTAAGAGCCTGAATGCATCCCATATATATATATATATATATATACACACTTCACATGAATTATTATTTCACTCTAAAGCTAACTCTAACCAAGACCACAGGCTGATTTTGTCCAAGTGAGTCATATCAGTTCTTTTGTCAAGCTTTGCCATCCCCCAGATGCTGGGATGTGGTATGGACTAGCCTTCAAAACCAGAGGCCAGCTGCAGACAAAAGTGATGTTTGTTCTTTTCTCCATCAAAAAATTATATCTCATCAAATCCTTGATTTATAAAATTACCTCATATTTAAGATCCTAATGACTTTTATGTAAGTAAGATAAGTTGAAGTTATGAACTCTATCCCAAATGAGCTCTATTACAAAGGTCTTTATTGGGTGCAAGTTAGGCACACTCTCATCCCAGGCCTGGCTTTTGTAGATTGTAACCAGAGCAATTACAGATAAAACACCACTAACAAAGACACAAATCTCTAGCCTAAGTGATCCAGTAGGAAACCTTCCTTTCCTGAGGTGTTTACAACCTGAATCCATCGTCTCATCTTCCCACTGCCTGGAATGAGCAGTCTGATATGACACGTGGAAACCACAAAAAGAAGTGGTTAACTCCTTTCAATGAAGCATCTCCTAAAATTGCTAACTTTTTTTGCTTTTGGTAAATGAGAGTCCCTTCTGTTATACTATTCTTGCTCCCAGTGAAGGGAGAGCTGAAAAACATGAATAACAATAGTATTTTTCCATGCCTTGGTCAGCCTGCACAAAGCATCTGTTCTACTTTAATGTACTATAACCATAGAAATGAAAAGGTGTGAATAATACATATTAATTGTGATTTGAAGTGGAAAATTAAAATAAGATGGGATCCATTTAACAAGGATGATTTCTCTCGTATGCACTTGTCTTTTAGATTGCATAATACTCTACAACAAAGTCACAAAACACAAAGTATTGTGTTAATGGACTGCTTAGGCACCTCTAGGACAGACAACTCATCTGTGCAATGTTAATCTCCCTTGTTTTGATTGCAGTGTTACTTATGTTAATATTCAAGCACAAGTACCATTTCAGACATTATTTTAAAGCTGTTTTAAATAACTATTTGAAGAGTGCTAGAGATTACAGGCATATATAGGAACATTTGAGCTCAGGTCTAATCCTGCTGCAGGACATTCAGGCAGCAGAGACATCAGCTGTGGCTTTCTAAGAGCATTCTCCATCTTAGTTCTCTTACAGAGAGATCTCAGGAACCTTTTTTTCAGGCAAAAGCACTGTATAGGACTTCTTTCATCCGGAACTAAAGATCTAAAAAGGTGGGACGAATATTACACTGAAGCTACTTAATTTTTCTTTGTGTTTATGAATTAAGCCAATGATGGCTCATCACTCACAACTTTGTCAAGGTCCTTATCACACCAGATCTGAATTCAGGACAATTGAATTCTACATACATTCAAGAAGAAGTTTATCAATAACAAACAGCTAGAAGAAAAGAAATATCAGGGAACTCTGGCAGCAGGCCATGAGGTAGCTTGGAGTCAAATGGAAATGTATGTTACTTTTAAAATATAGGAAAACAGTCTGTAAATCTGTTGTGAGAAAAAGAACAAAAGTTTAGCTGCGTAGTCATAAGTCCAAACTTTAAACACACAACCACAGCAAGAGGAGCCTAGTATATATGAGCACATTTTGGACAAATTAAGATAGTTTATAGGCATCTTCAGCTCCAGTGAAATGCCATTGCTTTGGCTTGTTACCTGCTTATGGTACTGTATAAATCATCTGAGATTAAAATCAATAGAGGTACATAAATGAAGATGCACTAGCAATTAAGTGGATGGCTGAATAGGTGTGCCTGGGATCGAGTCCAAAACAGATTGGAGTTTCACTTCACTCAGAAATTTAGCGGATTCATTTGGGCAGCTAAGCAAAAGTTACCTAAAATCAAAACTAAAGCCATCCTTATTAATTTCCTAAGCATATGCTCCATCAGAACCCCTCCCTTGTGTTAGCTGGAAGGAATCCTGAAAGCCTCTATGTTACTGAACTGAATGAGAGCAGAGGGAAAAGTAGAGACTAGGAGGTGGAATTGTTTCTCAATCCTATCTCACTTCTCCACAGAGAGAAGTTTTTAAAAGTTTTATCAGCGTACAGTGATGGCACAAAATTCCTGACTGGAAAGAAGAGTGCTCATTTGGGGTGTTTCTAAATCATAATAAATAACAACAAAGACAAGGACTTCTCAGCATACAAACTTCTTTTTTAAAAAGCCAAAACAAAATAAAAAACCCCAGAAAGTTATAAAAAAATTTCATAGATTTAGGTTATTTCTGTGCCACATTTAAACAAGCGTTATCAAACCCTCCTCAGGAATGTGGCCCAGATCATACGTGGTAATGCTGTTTGAAAAAATGCCAGACACATTTCACAGCTGAGGGAAAGGAAGGTTATTAACTATTTCAATATAATTCATAGGCAGTGTAATGTCACAGGCATGAAACCACTTTCTAGGCAGAAATACATGTAGTGTAACTCATAGCAAAAACTGTTGGAGCAAAAAAGGGACACACACTTTGTAGAAAAGAAAAATTTGAAGGCCTCAATTTCTTGAATTAGATATCAATGTTAAAAAAATTTAGAGGCTTAAGCTGTATAAACCAGACATGTTCCATATTAATATTTTTCACTACTCCAAATTTCTGTAGGAAATCTCTAGCCTGATTAGTAAATAAACACTGAATCTTTCTGGGATCATGATAACTACTTGCTTATGACAATACTGCATATCTTCTTCAAAACAACATGCATCCAGTTCACTGTACACATTTGTGTTATAAAGCAATCTTCACCAAATAAGTACTTTTAGAAAGGGACATAAACCAGCATGTCTTTAAGTGTAGTAACTGCACAGAGCTGCAGCAAAATCCAATCCTCTCCTGTGTCAAATTTAACAATAGAAGGAGCATCCTTATATTTCTTCTCAGGAAGAATGACTTAAAAGCTGATCACGTTGCCAAAGCCATTCCCAAGGATTTTTTGCGATTGGAGTTGGATGTCACAAATTACTCTCACATGGAAATCAGACAAAATAATTCTAAGGCATCATAAAAGAAATCTATAGGAAAAAAAATATAAAGCAACCAAATAATTCCATACTCAAGACAAATTCAAAAACAAAGAAAAAAGTTTTGCATCCCGGTCTTCTAATTTGTAACACGACACAGAGAAACTACAGTAGCACTCCTGCATTTAGCAAATGAGAAATGTCAAAACAAGGAAGGCACTAAATCCATGTAGGAGCATGACAAATTGATTTTGAAATCAAGTTTTCTGCAATCAGATGCTGTTTCCATGATTGATTGTTTCAAAATTTTATACACATGCAAGGTCTTAGGCTTATGTTTTTGAGAAGGACAAAGCAATTCAGCAGTTCCAGAAAGCATTTGACATAAACTTGCATTAGTTTTTCTTTTTGTCATCATTACGATACTTCACGGAGCCAGACAGAATTGTTAATAGACCTAAATTGTTATATGCCAGGTTGCTTTATGCTTTTGATTTCTCTTGCAAATAAATGGAATTTTTTTCCCTAACGATGATCTATTCCATAATTGATACCTCTGAGAGTAATGCTGGTTTCTTTATTTGTTATAGCTGCCAATTGTTCAACAGTCTTTTAAGATATTGTTGGATAATAGAGTAGAAACCAAAAAAGGTAAAACTTCTGCCTTCCATGAAACTAAGTTGCCTTTCATGTGTCCTTCAGCTCTTAAATTCAGTCATTTTATATAAGGAGAGCAGTCAGGTGTAAATGTGGAGGGCTATAAGGTTAATTCTTCAGTAATAAGAACTGTGAAAATATCAATGGAATGTTTTTACAGTAGACATTCTTGATCTATCATACAGAAGAAAAATAAAAAAATCTGTAACATAATTCACACCGTAACAAAATTTAAGACCAAGTGTTTGATTGTGGTTTGGCCACAATCAAATTTTTACAAAATTATCATAATGCTGCAGAAATAATGGAGTTTATAAATTGAAAAGCAGACTGAATAATTTCCCTGAAACCTTTTTCATAACACTAGGAATCAAAATTATTGTATGCAGAAACTAACGCCAGAAATTAAATTGAAACACATTCTCCAGAAATCCCTATTTCATCTCAGTGTCCATAGAATATGCATGTTTCTCTAACACTTTAAACTTCACCAGAAGATAAGATAAAAGGAAGAAGTGACACCAAAAAAACCAACTAGCTTCTGCAAAGCTGTATAGCACAGTTGATGAGGGGACTTTTGTTCCTGGGCATGGGAGGTGTCATTTTCATTCATTACTGAGCACCTCTGCAGGTGTATGGAGGTGCAGTAGTGGGATGAGCAGTTCCAAAAGGTCAGTCTCGCTAATTTTCCATAAAATCGTCTTTTCTCATGAGAAAAACGGTTTGGGGATTTTTTCTTAATAACCAAAAAGCACGATCAGTTAAATTCACTTATTCTCATTTCTTCCTTTCCTGAGCTAAAATTTTGACACAATGATTTAGAAGTCTCTGTCGAATAGGCAGACTCTTCTTGCTGTACCAGATGGGAGGGTAAAATGTCTAAACCAGAAGCTAAACAGAAAACAGCACTCCACATAGATTAAAAATAACTGCTAGGTGCTTAACTAACTGACTGCTAGGTCCATAAATAACATCAAGGAGACAAAAGTAAAAAAAAAAAGAGTGAACACCCACTTGGACAGACCACAAAACCCAAGAGCTACTTGGTCAGTACACTGACAGTACACAAGGTGCAGCAACAGCCTCCAGATAACCTCTCCTTAGTCTCCTTTTGCTCCTCCTCCACAATTCAGCAACACCAGTCACACAATGCCTTCACACTGCTTGAGGTGATCACGTTTTCCAAGATTAAAATAGCCCCAGCCAAGCTTCCTACTACATTTTCTACCTCTACAATTTCCATTTCTTTGTAAAGTAGTTACCTAGAACTAATCTGTTTCCTGAACATCATCATCCACAGTTGCAAAAATGTGGATTTGTGATTCTCTCAGGAGATAAAGTGCTTTGAGACCAAGAATAGCTTGCTGCAGAGCAGTGGTTTCCATCTGCCGTTCTCAGATCCCAAAGAATCCATGAACTGCTTTGGAGATTCAAAGTACTTTGAACAAGATAAACTCATAGATAATGTTACCATTACCTTTTTATGACAAGTGAGTGTGAAAGGAGGCTGCTGAAGTGTTTATCTTTTTCAGCCTAAGCATTTGCTGGATGTCTTCCTTCCTACTGCTGGTAACTTTCTAAATTTTATCACAAGACCAGTTGGCTGCTTTTATTGTCACACCTCTTACCACAAGATTTAAATGTGATATGTTCAAGTGGTCCAGACTTCCAACCTAGTTATCCCAGTCACAGAACGTGGAAAATCACCATACGGATTTAACAAAATATTATTGAAGGCTCTGTTAAAGATTGCAACACACCCTGCAAGTTATACCTATGGATGTTTGCCCAACACTTCTTACCATAGACTTTGTGTTGGTAAACTAAAATCTGGAATTTCTACATGTTAGAAATGCTCATCTGAATACATATAGAGTCCTACCCTATGCCCCTGGGGTCTAAGCCTTCTGGGACAGTCAGCAGGCTTTGGGATTGAACAGTGCCTCTTGTCACAGTGCTGTTTGATCACTGCATTTCCACCATTTCTTACCATCCAGTATTGCTCAATATGAAAACTAAATGTCAAACTCTTTCTGGAAATCAGCTGCACCTTTAGGTTTGATGGGCTGTTGCAGACATCATGCAGCTTAATTCAAACATCATTTAGTCAGGACATTTGTGTCACTTACAGTGACTACAAGGCCAATAATAATAAATACATATTGAAAAGCCAATTAAGTGAGCTTGCCCTACCTTAGAAGTAATTAAGTACTGTATTGCCCAGTTTTGAAATAGGTAATGGATAATTACCTATGGGAATGCTGTTTACTTATCCTTACCTATAATTTAGGAGATTAAGTCTGAGTCTCTTAGGGTTGACTGTGCCAAAATATTAACAAATGCTTTTTATTTTCTTTCCCTAGATTTTTAATGTTTCCACTCTCTGTATAAGTTCCTCACACAGCTTTGGTCTTAGTCTCCCAAACAGGGAAAGGCTGAGCATATCTGTGATTTGAGCTGAACAGGGCAGAGGATCATTAACAGCTCTCCTCAGTTATTGCCCTTCCATACGCTCCATGTAACTTTCTGAGGAATTTAAAGTCTATTTCTTTAATTTCTTGTACGCTAATCAGGCTAGGTTGAAGGCACAAGGCCATCACAGTTCTGAAAGTTTAACAGCAATTTGGAAAAAGTAATAGAGCTGCAAGTCTGAACTTTGTAAAAAGATCTAGTGTTACTGCAAAAATCTGAAAAACACAGAGGCTTCAAGGATCTGAGTTAAACATGTGAGCAAGCACTAAGCATCGGAAGGTATGGATAATGACAAGCTAATACACAGCTTTTCAGTATACTCCATTCTTTGACCTGAGGTAAAAATTACTCTCCCCGGAGACATATTTCTGAATAATGACAGCATGGATAGACATGCCCATTTAGGTTGAACTACTCAAGAATCAATGAATGTGGAATGAACTGGAGGTTCATCCTTAAAGTGTCTGGGCTGGAAAAGGCAGTCATAAGCCAGAAGAAACAGCTAACTGAATCAGATTTTTTGTTTAAAAAATTTTCTGTTATCTGTGTAGGGTAAAAATCATTTTATAAAAGGAAATCCTGGGCATTATCAATTTCTTTATCTTACTCATTGTTTATACTCCTCGTCAAGCCTAAAAAGGAAAGCTTCCACACCTCTCTAGAAAAACCTTCTGCAATTGCTTTCTCCTGATCAGTTTAATTTCACCAACATTTTCAGTGGGAGCCCCTCAGCCCTAGTTAGATCTTACCCGCTGTGTTTACAGAATATTGTTGCCAATACCAGATATCCCCCCTCATGCAAAAACTGTAAATTAAAAAAAAACAAAAAGAAAAGGGAAAGGACAAGATTACTTGCCAGCTTTCTCACTAAACTTACAAGCCCCAAGGCTTAAATTCTCCTCCTTATGCAGTTTGCAGTACTGAACTGAAAAGCCTGTAAAGGGGCACAGCCAGCCTCTGGCTCAGAGAGCTCGCTGGCTGGCAAGCAGTTCTTGGGAGCCCAGTTAAGTGTGCACGAAGCTGAGCTGCTCAGAGGGGTCTCATTTCTGGGAGCCAGAAAGAGAGAATTTCTCATTCAACTGTAAAGTCATCCCTTCCGATCTTGTTTCCCCTCTATCCACTGTGTAAAAATATCCCAGGCCAGAGACAACAGGGCACTTCATAAGGAATAAGGGGTCAGGGGATGAGGCATTAATCATTGTCTGTGTGTCTTTGTCACTATTGTCCCACCAAGGGCAAACACAGCGGGCAGCAGTAGGACCATTGGATTCCTGGAAAGTTGTGCCTATCAAACATCTCAGCGAGCCCCATTTGCTCAGGTGTGTTCACTGCTGATAACATAAGTGCAAGCAGCTCTGAAAACAAAAGGAGACCTTCAGACTACTCATTCACTCAGTCACAGAATCAGGAGACAATTAATATTGTATAAGAACTCCTGATGACATATTGGATGTGAAGAAAGGAGGCTTCCTTACTAGAGAGCATTTTATCTTTCAATTAAAAAAATATTCCTCAATTTCCACATAATGCTGTTGCTAGCAAGTCTGTTATTGGGAATGTCATGGTCTCTCTCTTACCCAGGCTTAGCTGAACATAGGTGCTATCATTCAGACAGAAACTTTTTTCCCCTGAAGCATGTATAAACATGAATTTATCTACCTCCTATTTCAGAGACTGCTTTTAAAAGATTTTTTCCAGGAAATCTATAAAACTAATAAGAAGTATTCTTCATTCTTGCTAGTGATCAAAGGAGGAGTTAGATCCCAAAGATAAGGCAAGTTAGAGAAATAAAGGTCTATCTCCCCCACACGCTCAGAGTATCTCAAATCTCAAGGTCAGTGTGGAGCTGAGAAATAGTACATGCAGAAAGTCAGCCAGAGAAAGCTTTGAGCTGTGAGACTTGTGAGTTTCTTCAGTGAATTCTTTACTGTCCTGGTCAGAGCTCAGTCTGGCCTCCATCATCACTGTAGACTCTACTGCCCTCAAATAGCTTCACCCATGCCTGGCCTTGTACCTCTGCCCCAGCAGAGGGACCAGGGCAGGACATCCCCTCCAGGAACACACACACATTCCATGCATGGAGTGGCCATCTGACAGAGATGCTTCTCCACATAAACCCTACAGAAATAGCAGCTGTTCTGCAGAGAGGAAAAGTCAGAGGAGTTGGTTCAGATGCTGGTATTAAACCTGAGTTATTCCTCTTTTTTCCCTTACTATATTCTTGGGTGACCTAAAAAATTTAGATTTTTTTGCTTTCATTTACTGTAGAGGGGTTTTTTTCCTATTTAAAAAAATATGTACTTCTGAGAAATATTTTATAATGTAAATGGACTTCAGGAGGCTGTGTGTCTAAATTGGACTTGCGATTTTATTTCAGCTTGTCCACTAATGGTATTACTCAGTCTCCAAGGATCTACCTTGTACTCTTAAACTGTCTTTTTTTTCAATATTTTTATTTCTACTGCAAGATTCCTCCAGGTCACATTGGTGAAAAAAAAGGGGAAAAAAGGGTGGGAAAGTTGAGCACACACATTTAGAGATGCAGACAAAAAAGTTTTGGACCATAACTTTGTTATTTGATGTAAAGTACATTAACTACTTTATAAGAAGGCTAATAAATTTTTTATATTTTAATACATTGGTATGGTGCTGTCCCATTTTTTTATAGAGTCCCACTCATCAATTTTATATTCCTGACTGCTGCAAAAGCCACATCTAAATTAGTATTTTGTGCCCATGCACTCTTGTTTAAAACTCATTTGAAAGGTTTTTAGAGATAATACTGTGAACTTAGATAAATAGGTTTTGTCACCAACTTATTGATTTCATTGAAGTCTCACAGTGATGTCTTTTTCCATGCATGAGCATTCTAATCCTAATTTTAAGTGTATTTTCAGACGTTACAAAGGAGAATTCAAAACCAGCGCTAAAGCATAGTCCAAGTGTCCAGGGATCAGAAGGCAAAGAAAACAAGTTCCTCCAGTAAATACCTGGACCTTTTAAAAGCACTCAAAGGTGATTCAAACATTTTGAACTGGAATATCATGTATGCAAATAATTATACATTTAAATTTGCAAACTGAGTCACATGGAATCACTAAGAACACTGAAAAAAGATAGAGGTTACATGTACCCATTTCTGATAATCCATTCAAAATGATGCAAGTTTTTTTTTCCTAGCTAATGCTACTTGTCGGTAGGTCACGAGGCTTTTGACTGATCACAAAATCCTCATGAAGAGGAAATAGATATGACTGAAATATCTACAGAAGGTCTTGATGTACAAAAATCTAATACTGCCTATACTTATTTCAGTGGCAGAAAAAGAAGTCATTTCTGAAGTATTTTGTCATTTACTGAAGGAGGCCAGGAAAGTTTTTAGAAGAGTCACTTCACTCACATGGAAATTCTCAGAAAGCACAGCTGTTCTCTCACAAAAAAATGCCAAACCACCTCCATACTTATATTTAGTAATTTTTCATGTTGCATATACTTTATATATAAACACGTCTATGTAGTGGTTTTTATATGTTTATTTTTAAATATTCATATGTAAATTAATTTTCTTGTAAGGATAAAATCAGTTCACCTTTTTGATTTATTACACTCCAAATAGACATTCCGCTGCGTCAAAAGTGAAGTGAAAGCAACCAGACACAGATTATATTTTCATGGAAATAATTTCAAAACAGAACTGATAGAAATAATTCTGACAAGCACTTTCAGAGCAGCTCTCTGCACTAGCAAGCGTGCATGCTTCAAGAA
Source organism: Grantiella picta (assembly GCA_013397955.1). Lineage (NCBI taxonomy): Eukaryota > Metazoa > Chordata > Aves > Passeriformes > Meliphagidae > Grantiella > Grantiella picta. Next base: position 1,056,230 of record VZRM01009027.1, on the reverse strand, counting down.
GAGCTGTGGCTCCTGTACTAACAGGTTGCCACTGCAGGAGCCTGACGCCAGGTGAGATCCTCAGGCTTTCTCTGAGCTGTCATTTCCGCCTGACTGTGCCCCAGCTCCCGACATTACCAACAGGCAGAAAGCACAGCCGAGCTGCAGGGACATGTAGAAAGTGTGTCTGGCATCTCTGCTCTTTTTTTTCACCCACTGGTTAAAAGCTGATGTTATTTGAAGAGGTAGCAGACTTCAAATTGCCATTTCTGCCTGGAGGGACCTGAGCTTGCATCAACCAGGTCCCAGGCAAACCATCTACAAAATTCTCTGAGCACAGCCAGCAGGCTGCTCCAGGCCAGCACTCCCTCAGCCAGCCCACAGAAGCAGTGCAGCATAATCAAATATTGACTAGGACGGAGAGAGGTCATGAGCAAACAGGGTTCTTGGAAAAAGGAGCCTGGGCTCCAGATCCTCTTCTAGTTCTTGTATTTCAGGAGGCAGTGCACAAGGGCAGTGGGTGCAGGTCACAAACACATCCCCTGGTGTTTTCAACTGATTGCTGTGCATGACTCCCACCCTGCTGCACTGCTTCTGTGAGATCACACGCTTTAAAGGATGCTGCATGAAGACTCCAAGCATCTAAGAATGGATTCTCTTAGCGCCCAAAACCCACATGTTCAGTGTTATTAACTGTAAGTTGTTAATCCAAAAGGCTTACTGAAGACTCAAAATGTCATTCAGGTTCTATTATAAAATGAAATTTCAATACTATCATCTATTCTATTTGTGTAGCTCCAAGCGTCTATTAGGAATTACACCCTCGTTTACACAAGTGCATGGCACACTTGGGCTTGATTTTCTTAGTGATCATTTCCAACCTTAACCCTTCTATGGGAACAATTCCTTGATGGAGACACTGACACAGAGTCTGCACCATTCCAGTTATCAACTGCCTGAGCACTACAGTACACCAGATCTAGGGCACCTCATCCTCAGTACTTTCAACTCCCACAACCAAAAAGCCACCCATCTGAATATCCAAAACTGTTTTGCTAAAGGAAGTTTTCAATATTCAGGCAGGTGGCCCACATTTCCCGAATGCTAAGAGTCCAGCAGCTCTCCTATAAAGTTGCATCTACACAGCATTCTTTAATGTTTTACCATCATATTTGACCTCATATAAACCAAGTCAAACTGCAAATAACTCTCAAACAGTGTCTCCTGGTGATAAGGGGTTTCCTGAAAGCAAACAAGATGCTGATTGGTCTTATCAAAGCCAAGTTTTAAAGGCCTAGAAACCTTATGTAGTCCCAGATAGCATTACTCCCTGTAATGGGTGTTCTAAGCAAATTAAAATTTCGTTAAGAAGATGGACATGCAGATAACATTTTTCCCTGAGGAAAACAGGGTTATGGTTTTAGACTGCCTTTTCAGAACTAGTGTCTTTTTGTATATAATTTATATTTGTAATGAGTACCCTTCTACATTTTTATTTTTCCTCATTTCTGAAGTGCCTATGCCTTCATTTCTGAAGTTGACATATTCCATATGTCGAAGAAAGATGACATATGTTACCAAAAATAAGAGAAAAATCCTAGAACTGGTGGGAAGTAGTGCTTACTATGGCCCTGCACAGCATGTAGCACAAGTGGGACCTTAAGCTTTTAACAACTCCCATTATCTGGTTCCCCTCCCTCACACCTCACCATATGCAGTCAGAAAGCTTTAGAGTCAGTGTTAGTTAAAACTTGCCAGCCTTTACTTCAGGTGGACCCCAGACAGTTTTAAAGAAGATACTATTCTTTTCTACTCAAGAGAAAATTGTATTTCTAAAGGACTCAAAACTTTCCATAAATCTGCAGGATGTGGACATAGTACCTAGCAACTAGGATGCCGATGAAAGAGACGGCATATATGGGTCCCAGCTCAGACCTCTGCAGGTGTTCATCTGAAGACAGTCTGAGACCAGCATGAGCTCCAACAGTCTGAGACAATCTGAGCTCCCAACATGCTCTGTGGAAGTTCTGAGTTCAAATCTCTGCTGTAAGTAAGAACAAAAGATACTAAGGAACTTCCTCTGCCATATTCACCAAGATCAGCCCAGTTTTAAGGGGGCATAGCCTCATCAGTTGATGAATCTGTTTGTGTTCATTGACAAAGCCTGAATTCAAAGTAAAGCATCTGTTAAAGAACGGGAAGAAACAAGAGCCAAACAAAAAACAAAAACAAAAACAAAAATAAACAAAAAACCAGCACAGCTTTACTTTTGCATTTCCTCTCCTTTATCTCTTCTCCTCATTCCCAGAAGTGCTGCTTAGAGCTTACCTGAAGCAATCCAGACACTTAACTTTCTGTTCCTTTCCAAATTCCTGGGCAAACTAAAAATAGGAGCTCAGTAAGATTTCTTCACCTCAAATTTCTTGGCTTTCTGTTCATTAAAGGATGCGCTCTATAAAACCTGGCTCTCAACATCACTGGTGTAGCTGTCTGCTTCATAGCTGTTCACATGAGCCTCAACTTATTCTCAGCACAGAACACCAAGAACATCAGGGCAAAATTCACCTTCTTTAGCACTGCTAAACAGACTGGGACTCAGCTGTTTAAATGCAAGTATCTAATGGTATTTTGGATGCCCCAGATATTCTACCCAGCCACACCCCTGCAGGATGCACAACTCCCATAGCCCATTGCCCACCAACCAGCCCAGTGCAGATGACATGGGTAGCCTATGGCTACATCCCCTTTGTAGTTTTGGTCTGGAGCACTAGAGCAATGTTGGAATAAATCCCCAAATTGTTCCCACTTACTATGTGCCAGGTTGTTTGGGAGAGGTTTCGGTGCATGCTTACTGGTTTTGTTTAACAGTTTATAACCAAGCCAAAAAGCCCCATGCACATTTAGCAGATGTGTTCCAATGTCAGAGTCATATGAGTTCATAACCATGACTGATCTTTAAGACCATTTCAAAGTACACATGTTAGGGACACCTAAATCAGGAATCAGACTAAATCTGTGCTGAAGTAAAATACCCAGATTACATGGAGGGAAGTTTTTAAGTCCCCAGCACCAGATGCTTTGATCTACTGATCTGCTTCTGTCATGCTTTATTCTGTGATAAGTTATGTCCCATCCACTGACAGGTTAATTAATTCATGAGCATTATTCACTTATTATCAGTTGTATTCTATGGTAATTCTCTGCTGTCTCTGCTCCACCTTTATCTCTCAAAATAACAGAGAGAACAATTAGGTCATTTTATTATTATTTCAGTCAAAGACAAAATATCAAATTAATTTATCAATTATCTAAATGAAAATTTTAGAAGATGCAGCCAGGTTCCAGCCTTAGTCATTGGAACTGCAAATAGAAACACTGGTCTCCTAGCACTCATCAGGAGTTAAATGTCATAAACCGACAATACAACAATGAAGAAACAGTATAAGTGGTTTCCCCTTCTGACGTGAATTAATAGAGCCAATTTTGGTTCCAATATAATAGAATTCCTATAATAATTTTATTTTTCTTTAACCTTGTAGAATTTAAAATCAAACAGACCTTTGATCTAGAATTTAGACATGGGTTTTTTTTTGCCACTTATCCCAATTAAGCCTTACTACTGAGTAAAATTACAGATTTGAAAGGACAGGTAAAGGCACTGAAATATTTGTGTGGTGTGTTAGCCCTCAAAGACCAAAGCCAATCCTTGTTGAGGAACACGAAAACATGCTTTTATTAAGGGATTCCAATCCAATAGAATCATTCCAAAGCTTACACTTTTATAGCTGGTAGCATGACTCATTTCTTTGATTTATTATGATATTATCTACCTTTCAGCTTTTTAATCAATGTCAGAAGTCACTCTTACAGTTTGGCAGTCAAAAGCCTAGCTTACGTTTTGGCAGACTGTTGCTGTTAGTCCCATAGCAGACAACCTTTGGTGAACATGTGAAATGCAGATTTCCCCTCACACACCTGTCAGAAAAGAGCAAAGTTCTTTTATGTCTAAGGCCTTTGCATTCTCTGACATGCATTTGTGTAGTGACTATGTACTTTTGTTATGTTCTATTGAAAATGGTCACATTTGGCTGCTGAAGATGGGTACACTGAAATATGATTTGGATTGGCAAGTCTGAATTGTATCAGAAAATGCAAAAGCACTCTGTATTTCTCCTTGCACAATATTTAGCGTTCTGACAAATCAGAGCAGAGCCCTAGTTCTCCAGCCAATCACTTATTCTGTGCAGGAATTCAGCCATGATTTTCAGGTTCATCTCTCCGAATCAGTACACCAGACAGATAAATTTGCCTTTAATCCAAGTATGTAACACAGCAGGCTTTTTTTCCCAGCTGAGTTCAACACCCACACCCCCAATATTTCATTTGAAACTCAGCTCAAAAGTCTAACGGACAGCATGCAGATGTCTGCACCAGGCAATGAAATGTAAAAATGTAAATTAAAAGTTTCTGTAAGTTAGCTTTGCAGATGACTTTTTCGTGCTATCCTGAGCTAGATATATTTTACTGTCATCAGTTTCTCTCCTGCTGTTGCATGGAGATTTTCTTTTTTTTGATGCTTTCTATAAGCTCCCACTGTAGTAAAATTTTAACAAACAAACAAAATCTTCCATCTATAGTTATACTAAAGTTTAAAGCTATAAACAAGGTCACCAGTAATAGGCACAGCTGCTGCCTCTCTTTTAAAAATGGTGGTAAAAAGCAGGTAATTGACTTTAGGTTATCAATTATCTGAAAGAAAGGATTCTTCTAACCAAGACATAAATATACTAAGAAGCATCTAAGAGTCTGAATTAAGCAGACAGGGAAGATTCATAAGTCTCATTAAGAGAAACATCCCAGAAATAAGCACCAGACAGCCATAAAAGACAAACTGTTAAATTGTCTCTCCCAGTGTAGGGCTCTGTATGCATTTACTGCTATTCTTTTTTTATAACTGCCTGAGTTAATGGATAAATCAATTATCTAATTGTTGGCACAGGGAAAGATCCTTAGAAGATTTACCTGCCTGGATTTGTTTGCTGAAGTGACGCTAAACTCACTTGAATAAGCTGGTATTCTCATCACCACGAAAATTCAAGAAGACAAATCAGAGTATTGCTGTTTGGGATGCAAATATACATTTAGGTTGGTATTTCTCTATTTAAGTATTGACTGTTTTCGTTTTTCATGTATGCTGACAGTGTCAAGAATCAGCCAGGGGATGTTAATCATCACCAAAATGCCACCAAGTTCACTGCACTGCTGCTTCCTTCTCTGAAAGTCAATGGCAAATGCTTAAAAATCACACTGATTAACACGTGCAACAGGTACAGGCAAAATATGCCAGCTGGGTTCACAGAGAAGTACATGGTCCATCTCACCAGTTAAGCACCATAACTTGAGTGGAAAACAGGCAGCGAAACAGAAGCCATACAGCTAAGTATCTCTGAAAACCATCTCTGAATTGCTGCTTTCTGTGAGGATGTCTCCCACTAGCCTGCAAATGGATTAAATCCCAGAAGCACATTTTAAAAAGCAAAACAGACTTAGAGGAATGTTTGAAATCCAGCACTCCTGAGAGAGCTGCCTGCCTACTCGATAATACTGTACCTCCTTCAACATGCCAAGTTTTTAACTGTGCCTGTAAATATTTCAATGTCTTGGATATGGTTTTAGTTCCCTAACAACACATGAGGATTTCTTGATATAGATATTCCCATCTGTGCTATATTGTGACAATATCATCCTAATAACATGTTGAGTTCAGAAGGGTTTTCTTCTGTTTCCAGACAGCATTTTTGTGATCTAAGGTTTTATACAGCTAGCTGCTGAAATAATGACTCACAACCATACCTTTTAAAATAAAGGAAGAAAAACAAAGGCAAAGCTAGCACTAAGTACAGGTTAATTTTAGACAGATTGCTGACCCACAAGGCCATACAGGTGAGTAGCTGATGTCCTGTTTGTCCTCAGCTGAGCACAAAACCTGAACACAAAGGTCTCCCCCTACAAACTATTTCCAGAAATCAAACTCCAAATGACAGCTGGACACTCCAGTCCCTCAGCAGAGGCTGGAGACCAAAACGTCTGGGCTGGGAGGCTGGGACATTTTATCTGTGCTGCATCTGGGGATTCAGCATGAAGCACCACTAGATAGTCCAGACAAATCCTCTGCAAGGAGAGGGAGTGGGTACAAGCAAACCCCTGCATGAGGCTCTGCTGAGAAACAGCCACTCTAAGCCTCACCTCCTCTCCCAGACTACTCACTCTGGGATTCAACCGCATACCAGACATTTACAGGACTAGGAAAGTCCCACCCCACCCCTCCAGCCTCGAGGCTTGCTGGAGATTTCAAGACACTAGTAAAAAATTTTAATTTCAACAAGAAGCAAGTTCAAGTGCAAATCTAGACTCTGATAGAGGTTTTATAAAAAATATTAATACAGCATTCTTAATATGGCTTTAAAAACCTTACTAGCCCTTTTAAAGTTTTGGATGGTAAAGTAAAAGCTCCTAAAATTCTGTTTGAAAGCACGCATTAAAAGGAGAATAAGTTTTTCTGCCAAATCAAGATCTTATAGCCTTCGCTCCCTTTCATCTACTCCTTATTACCTTACTTGTTGTTCTGTTTGACATATCCTAGTCACACAGATGTGGCACTAATCACAGGGTAGGAGTTGCCAGCTGCCTGGAAGGATAACGCTACTCTGACATTATCCCATCAGGCACCCAACAGTGACTTAAGGGATTCAGCCATTTAGCTGACCCCTTTGTAAAGAAACAGGTGCCATCTGAGCATGCTGGGAAATCCTTTCTAATGCAGTCAGCTTCCCCTACACGATTCAAGGTTTAAAGTGGAAAAAAAAAAAAAAGCAACGCCTATCATTTCACACATTCATGTTAGGCACAAAGTGCTGAGGCTTCCAGTGAGAGTCTTGCTTGCTGAAGATAATTATGGCTTAGCACATTACTCTAGCAAAAACTACCGTTGTATTGAAAAATAAAGATGATGGGGGGGGGGGGCACAAATTGCACCTTAAGAATTTATTTTTGTCTAAGATCTACCCATGAAGATATTTCTGCCACAAAGCTTGGGCACAGGTAAAGAGTCATTAAAATTTTTCCTTTAGAAACAGTGCAAATTTCCAGATTTTGAAGGAAGCCTGAGGGGCAAATCTTTAAACATTTTTCAAAACTTGAGATTGCTTTTGAGCCACGGGGATGACAGAGAACAACAAACTATACCAAAGCCAGGCACAAGAAGTTTGTCTTCTAGTTTTTGTCACTAGACAAAAAAGGTGACCTGCACTGTCACCCCTGGTGTGGATGCTGAGCATGTCGTGGCAGGGAAGGGGATGGGGTGTATGTCAGCCCCCTGCCCTGCTCTCTGCTCCCCACACTTGGCTCAGAGAATATATTTCCTTCCTCCTCCACCCTCGCCACCCCACACTCCTCCTCTCACTTTCCACCACTTCTATTCCGAGCTGGAGCAAAGTGTGACTGTGCCAGCTGTAAATCTCCATGCCACCATAAACAAAGATTCCACATCATTCAAATGAGCCTTTGTGTCATGCTGAATGTTGCATCCATTACGAGAGTTGCAGCTTCAAATCATATCTCAGGACTTCTGGTCATGATTTCTTGTGTCTCAGTCACTCACTACACAGACCTGTGTTGTCAGCAGCATTGCATGCATGAGCAGATCTCACAAAGGCATGCGAGAAATTCAAAGAATAAAGTCTAAACTGTCTCTTCCTCCTGTGATTCTCATTTCATGGGCTCAGAAGCACCACGAGCCTCCTTTACACCCTTAAATATTAACACAGCTATTCTCTTGATGTGGGATTCCTCTTTATCATATGAATAAATGATTAATTGTCACTGTACCAAGTAAGTGCAACTTTTATAACTATATGAATCAGCACTGAGCCAAACCCTTCAAGAGTAGTAAGAGTTTTCAGGAATTTATTGCACTTTATTGCTTCCTGGATCATTTAAAAGAAGTCACTGGCAAACAACCATTTACATGGGCTTGAAAGTTTACCACGGATGTACTGAGGAGTTCTGTATTCCAAAATGCAGGCAAACTTTCTTTCTCAGCAATTTAACGCTAGCTCTTTGGCAGAAAACTCCACGGCTTGTCCAGCAAATGCCACTATTTGTGATGGCACATCTTGTGTATTACCAGAAGATAATTTTAATCAAACTTTAAGCGTAGTTTTAAGTACTGTTCTAACAATCATGCTGGCTTTGGTGATGTTCTCCATGGGCTGCAATGTGGAAATTAAGAATTTCTTGGGCCACATAAAAAGACCCTGGGGTATATTTGTGGGTTTCCTTTGCCAGTTTGGAATTATGCCTCTCACAGCCTTCTTGCTCTCTTTGGCCTTTAATGTCCTTCCTATTCAAGCTGTCGTGGTGATGATCATGGGATGCTGTCCTGGAGGCACAGCCTCCAATGTCATCGCCTACTGGGTGGATGGAGACATGGACCTAAGGTAAGAGCAGCCGTTCTCTAAGTACTTCCCGTGGGTCTTTGCATTGTAAATTTTATATTGAAAAGGACTGTCTTACCTGTCTGATCTTTCTTCATAGTTCTTGGCACATGCATGGTGGAGGTTTCTTCTTGTAAAGATGGTTAACTACTGTAATCGCAGTAAATATAAGCAGAATAGCAAATATCCTTTGTTCATTTGGGAATTAATGGGGAAGATGTCACAACAGAATTGTGTATATTAGAAAATATTTTCATTGTAAAATTTCAGATCCTGCATCAAATAGCATTTATGAAGACAATTAGAAAACAAACATTATGAAAACTTTGCCCAAGTTAGAATTACTTCTCTTTCTCACAAGATCTTGAGTAGTTTTAAAAAAAGGGTATTTTAAGATCAGAATCCTCTGTATAAAATAGTGGCTATGCAATTGTTCTTGAAGTAATGTTTCTTGTAAAAGAGCTCCTGTGGAAAAATATTTTCTCTCCTTTTGTGTTCTATACAATGAAAAGACAGGCTTTTATTTTCTCTTTGGGAACCAGTTCAAATGAATATCACTTGTGATAATTGTCTCTGCTCCTGGAGTCTTCAAGCTGAGGGAATATTGTACAGGCTAGAAACCACTACTTAAGGCAGCCCTGCACATTTGGGGCAATGAAAAACCCCATCTTTGTGACAAAGTTTGATGGTCTCAATGACAAGGTTCTCTGAACTCAGAAACAGATATGTGAGGCACTTGACATGGCCTATGACATCAAGCACACCAGAGAAGTGAATCCTACTCTTGATGCAAATTCCATGGGGGTTTCATTAACTCTGAGAACCTTTAAAAATGAGCCATATTTTTATTTTTATGTCCTGATTACTTTGCTCTAAAAAAATCAGGATCATTTCTCTTTTTCCTACAGAACAAAATAAATTGGAACATTCATACAATTTATCGTATGCCACCTGAACTAGAAATGGAAAAAATAGTAGAAGTAAGAAAGATGTGGAGCTAGGGTAAATAGACTAAGAATGTTAATATTTGTAGCTTTAATGCGACATTTTTTCCATCCTTTGAAAATTGTGAACATTTCTGTCACATACAGGTGTTAATGCAAAAACAGCTTTCAAATTATTAATGAGGTCAGCTCTGCTAATCAACTTCCTTACTGTAGGGGAAAAATCTATGATATTAAGAATTGTAAGACACTTAATTTCAATTAATACCAGTCTAAAAAAAATGCAAGTGGGAAGATATCCAGTGCAAGTCTGAAATGTTGTTCTAATCTGTCCTTGGAAGAATACACTGTGCTAAACTGTGCTTGGTCAGCTCTGTATGTTCAGAGTTGCACCACTGAAATCAGGGGTAACAATGCAAATATATCATGCTGTAAATATGAACAGAATTTTTATCCCATGATGCTGATTGAGGGTGAAATTAATTGAAAATGCCTTTAAAAAGATATTCTTCAGATCAAAACCTTTACCTTAAGAAGTGAAAGGCTTTTGGTCAGTACCTTTGTGACAGAGATGCAGGGACCACAGGATACAGGAGGTACAGCAGATTGTCGAGGCAAGCATTTCTATTCTGACTAGAAGAATAACATTAGAACTAGTGTGCCTTGTTTCTGGAACCACCACAGTATTATAGAAACCTGTCCATCATATCAGCCAATGCTTTGGTTTTACCTGTAATATTTTATGTTTTTACATTACAACCTGTGGTCATTGTCTATATTTCTGCTTCAAAATATCTCTTTGCAAATAGACCACAAGTTAGAGCAGGAATTACTTTTATAATTAGCATTATAATTACATTGAGGTGGAGCATGATGTTTCATATCTTTCTTAGTAAATCAGATCCAGTTGATATCCTCTAATGCTTCCCATAGAGACATCTCTTGGTATTTCACAAAACCAACTGCTTCTGTGGAAACAGGGCTGGGTTAGAGGATGGCGAGACTTTGGAGAAGGATGTAAATTCAGGGACAGATACAGGAAATACAGAGGTAGAAAACGTGAAGTTTTTTATCCATTTGAGGTTTCATCAAACTTTAATTGTAGCCAATGACTCTTTCTCTGTAGGACACATCTGTAGGAACTCTTTTGCCAGAGGCTTTTTCAAAATCCTATTCAATGACTCTAAAGCAGAGAGTGACAGGAACCAAACTCAATGCAATATTCCTGTGGTTTCTGCATCAAATGTACTAGATTTCGCTGGATCTTACCAGTTTCCCAGGCTCAGGATCAACAGCCCCTTTTCTGAGGAAAAGCAACACAGACAAGAAATCAGAAGTGAGGCTCAGAAGAAGCTTCCAAAGTCTCTTAACTAGAAACATCTCTCAGTATTTTTATATCAGAAGAATGAGATTTGTAGACATAATTTTATTAATTCTACTCAGACTGAGAGTTTTCTTCTTACTTTAGATGTCTTGCCTTTTCCTCTTTCTTTATTCCTGTAGCAGAATGCATCTTTTTCTACAACAGAAAACAGAAATATCTTTGCAAAAAGGCAACAACAATAATTATGCTAAGCCTCACTGAGCAATTTTTAGCACCTACTCTTTGGCCTAGAGAAAAACAAGCCAGAAAAGGGAATTTTATTACATCACACATCCTAGACGACGAAATGGATTTTTATGCTGTTGAGTTCAGAATGAAATTTTAACACTCTAGAACTGCTGGTATAATGGAGAGCTCCATTTGATGTCCATCTCTGCCCCTGCCTCCTGTGCAGCTTGCCATCCTCTCTGAAACCAGCTGGACAGGCAGCATGCAGACAGACAGGCCAACAGACCTTTCCACTGGCCACCTGTCTGACTGCCTCAATTGTACGGAAAGTTATAGTTTTGTGGCTGTAGAACACCTTGATATTTCATGTTCTTTTCTTTTCAGCAGAAGCCATTCCTTTCATTTAGCTTTTTTCTAACCTGATAAACAGGATGAATTGGCTGTAGCCAGCATTTCTTACACAACCTTTCACAAGGTGTGAAGTGGTAATAAGAAAATGAGAAAAACTATGGGCTAGCATGAGATGAACTGTCACTGTAACCAATTTCTTTGCAGCATCAGCATGACAACTTGTTCCACGCTTCTTGCAATGGGAATGATGCCACTTTGCCTCTTTATTTACACCAAGATGTGGACTGATGCTGATGCAATTGTACTCCCCTATGACAGCATTGGTGAGTCCAGTGAACCAGCACTTTCCCTTCTGTCTTTCCTCCCTCCAGTGTCAGCCACCTCCATACCATCATCCTGCAGAGTCAGGAAAAATTACCTCAGATTTTCAAAAATATTCCTCTTTCTACTTTCTAATAACCTCCATGGGCATTAGGTACCAAAAATCACTCTACATCATCCACAGCTCTGCTGAAGGAAGGTTTGAAATCATTATAAATATTATACAGATAATTACGACAAGGTTGTGCATGTTTTTCTTTCCAAATGGTTTGGAGACCTGTGTGGTACTGGGATAAAAATATAGAATAATTCATACAGGAATAGCTGCTTCTCCTGGATGAAAGTGTTTGTTACAGCTTTAAGACACAATCCCACAAAGTGCTAAATGCTGAGGCCATGATCTGGCAAAATACTTAAGCACACGTGGATAATTAAGCAAGTGATTAAAACTGCTGAGTCTCTTTGAAAAGCTGCAATCTACAGTGCCAGGAGTGGCTTCATTTGACTTCCTGTCAAAAATCTCTTCCAGCTACAAAGAGGAAAGTAGTTAAAGTATTTAGAAATACATGCTCCAATGCTTTGCAGAGCTGTGGCCCTAGTGCTTATCAAGTGCAGTTCCATGTTGTGCTAATCTGAAGAGCCAGCAGAATCACTTTCACATTCTTCAACTTCACTTCCCATTGTCCTTGGGGAAAAAAAAATCACATACATTGCTTATGCTTTCAAAATAAATACTAGAGGGGGAAGGCCAAAACAAAAGAAGCTCTAAGCCGGTTGCTGATATGGTACAGTAGCAAAACACCTGCAGACGAAATGAACATTTAATATAGCTACTCACATCACAGGATAGTGATGATTAGCACACTCAAATTTCTGTCTGCCTTTCTGATGCAGGTGAATGAGCATGCAGCTCAGCAGAATGGCAATTACTTCAACAGGCTGCCAAAGATAACAGAGTCTATAGAAAAGCAAATGGGCAGGTGTGGGTAGAGAGTGTGTGTGCGCGCTTCAGGGTGTGCACACCAGAAACATCCTCTGGAGGGCTGCTCCACACCCACAGTCCTTCGACATGGTGTCTGTCCTGTTGGGTGCTTCTGCACCACATGTGGGCTTAACTGCTCTCTTCTTTTTTTACAGGACTCTCTCTGGTAGCTCTTGTAGTTCCTGTTTCATTTGGAATATTTGTTAACCACAAATGGCCTAGTAAAGCCAAAATCATACTTAAGGTAGGATATATAAGGCTGAAGCCTAAGCAATTATGGACAAATTATGGAATCAGTGGCACAACTGAAGCAGGACATTGCTATTCATACTATTAGTATCAGACTTCATAAGACCTGGGAAGTTTTCAGCAGAAAGCAAATGAGATGATGTGGAAATGTATTGCTTTACCCCTGCACAAACATGCATGAGGTGCATACATTATTAGAAACCATCATTATCTAAAGAGTCTACTTTTGTCTTTGGCTGCAACTTTGTTAGTAATTGAGTTCAGTATTTCATGTAAACTGAAATTGGAAGGAAAGTCATTCAGGTCAAGAGGATGCAGTTTTTCTCTGCAAAACAAAAAAACCTAAAATTTTAGGGTTTTTTCACACTCACACTTTTAGAGCGTGAAGTCAATTTTTATTAAAAACAATAAACTGAAAAAATTCCAACTCCTATAAAAACCTAAAAAAAAAAATTCACAAAATACAGCTATCTTTGCAAGATGGTTTCAGATGCATGAAAAATATGGGGATTTTGGCAAAAACTATTCTCATCAAGATAATAACAATAATAATTTAGCCATAATTAGGGTAACAGCAAATTAATCATTCTGAGCATTTGGATTAGGTTTAAAGAGATTTTCAGATGTGCTGAGAACCCTTGGCCTTTGTTAACCATTTTTAGTTAACACATCACTTATCTAAATTTTCTTAAAACTAGTCTGGTCACTTGTTTTTCTACCTATATTTTGTTATAATTGCTTTGCTATCAGCTCAGACAGCGTAGAACACAAACAAAGCCTTTTTAAGTCAATTAATTTTCATTAAACTGCTAGCTCATCACGTTGCATTTTTAAGTGCACTCACAGCTTACTATTCCTGTTTAATCATTTAAGGGAAAAGCATGAACTTGTACTCACATGAAAAGAAACTCTACTTGATTTCTCAGCAAAGCACTGTTTCATCCCCTTTCTTACTGAGTGGGTGAGCAACCCACAAACAGTCCAGACAGTTTGCTTTGTGTCAGACACTGAAGCATCAAGTGAAGATTGAGCCGTAGCTGTCAGATTGAGGCCCATACAGTGAGAAATTGAGACAAGAGCAAAAAGACAGTGTGCCAGGTGAAAGACGAGCTTGTCATGGTCAGACCATGTTTCTTCTTCCTAGGCGCATGTGGTTAATAGCTCAGGCAAACAAAAGCACTTGTTCACTGAGTGCTCTTAAAAATGCTTCAGCCAAAGACTGATGAGGCCACTTCAATGGAGATACATGTTTTAGCTGAGGAATAGGTTCTCCTAAGCTTAGCCTAAGAAGTAGATCTCTGAGATCCCTGGCAATATATGCTATAATGACAGATATTTCTCTTGGGTATTGAGAAGATAGTTAAAACATTTTTGGACAAGCAGCAGTAAAGTTCTTCGTACACTCAGACAAAAGAAATAAGAACAGCTGCAGTGATTAGGTCTATGTAGAAGGGCTGTACAAGCTCACAGCCAGTTTTCAGGCACAAATCTTCAGCTCCATTAAAGATTTACCTCTGCACCTGGCAAATAATTTCCAAGCACTAGCTCACTGGCAATCTAGTGTCTAGTTAGCACATATTGTACCAAGCCCCAAAGTGTGATTGACCAAGGGGAGGGAGAAAAATGCAGTATTCTGCCTACAAGGCTGTCAGTTTCCCAACAGCTCTGGGGGAATTTTTCTAATATGTGCATCACTCCTTGCTCATTTCACATCTGTGAAATTATTTTTAATCTCCAGTTCTAAATAGAATTATAGCCAAGGCCTCAAAAGGCTAGTTTTACAGGCATCTGCTATAGATACCAATTACAGCTGTGTCTTGATCTAGAATTGTAGTCACACCTTGAAGTACATCGTACATCTCCTGTTTGGAAAAAATGGCAGCTCTTTCTGCTGTGAATTGTATTGCTGTCAGCATTAGGTTTTGTGTTTAACAAGATGTTTCAGTGACTCAGAGGCAATCACAGGCATGTTTGGCACCATGTTTGTAAATTTCCTTGAGGTCTCATTTGCACGCTCTTCTGTGATTCTGACTCAGTCCCTCCTCTTTTCCTTCACAGGTTGGTTCCATTGTGGGAGCAGTGCTCATCGTGCTCATTGCTGTGGTTGGGGGAATACTCTACCAAGGCGCCTGGATTATCTCACCCAAATTATGGATCATTGGCACCATATTTCCAGCAGCTGGCTATTCTTTAGGATTCTTTCTGGCTCGTGCAGCTGGTCTGTCTTGGCACAGGTAAGGAATACTTTGTGACAAAGACCCATAGCCTTTTTTCAACTGTGTAAAAATATTTTATTCAATGATTAATCAATGCTGAGAATGCTCCATAAACATTAGTTATGTGACAGAGTCACTCGTTCAGCAGCCCTTCATATGTTCTCCCTTTGTGTGCCAATGTCTTGCACTTCAAACAAGTGAAACAGACCTTACTTGTAAGTGGGTTGGGACTGCAGTAAAACTTCTCATGTAGATGCAGTAGTCTACAATTTAGAATATCATTGCAAGAGAGTGAGACAGTGAGTGCCACATATGTGTCTTGAAGGTGGTTCACAGTCTTTTACACATGCTGAGTTGCCAATAGTTGGTGGTACCACTCATAGGTGGAGTGTTTTGTTGACTTCAGCTGAAGGATACAATTTTCTTAATTATCCATTATATTTTTTGCTTATCCAGATTAGTAAAAAGCATAAGAGCCCACTGGATGCTATTTCACAACTGTGTTTGTGTTGTTCCCTTTAGATGTCGTACAGTGTCTCTGGAAACAGGCATGCAAAACACTCAGCTATGTTCAACTATAGTACAGCTCTCATTCACTCCTGAACAACTTGAACTGATGTTTACTTTCCCACTCATCTACAGCATCTTCCAGCTGTTGTTTGCACTACTAATTTTAGGAGGTAAAGTATAATGATTTTCTATTATAGCACTGTAGATACTATTATTATTATCAGTTTAACTTTTCATGTATTTGGAGAAAAAAAGAAGGAATAAAAATAATCAAATGGATTTCAAAATCAAAGCATAGCTTTAATAAACTGTCTGGAGGTGTTGAAATGTTTTAGCAATATAAGGAAAGAAAATATTGTATGGTTATATGTTACTACAGTATCTTTCTTGGGCAATTTTCATAATTCCTTTCTTTAATACTAAACATATATTAATCCTTAGGCTACCGTCTTTACAGAAGGCACCGTGTCACAACAAAGACAGACGTTGAGAAAATAGAGCAAAAAGAGGATTCAAAATCAAATGGTAAAATAAATGGAGGATTTGTATCAGATGAGATGAAATAGACAATTACCTCTTCTCCCAACAAATGTAAAGATAAAAATATATGGTTTACTTAAGACTTTTTTTTTCACATGCTGTTTGTTCATGGAAATATTTAACTAAAAAAGAAGTTCTGCTGACGTTCTACAGTGTGACTTTAAAATTATTAACTTAAGAAAGATCTCCTTTGATTTTTAACATGGTTTCTGCCACAGTTGGAGAATCTGGTTTTGAGGCTAATTCCCTAAAAATATATGTTGGTTTATTATGGATTATTTAACAAAAAGCAGAATAAATGTGGGCTATTGCTAAAAACAAGCAGATATCCGTAATACCAACTCCAGCCTGTGGTCCTGCAAATCCATCTGCTGGTCTCAGCCCCCACACCAAACAAAGAGAAATCTTGTAAAAGTGCAGGAGTAGGAGCAGGAATTGATGTGGAAGATCTGGACAGGCTGAATATGAATCAAGCATGAAATTGGACCAAGCCAACAATGAAGTAAAAGCTTCATTTAGGTCGGTCTGGGCAGACTAAAGCACTCTGTTAATTGCTTGAAGATTAATTCATTCGAAAGCTATCATTTTAGCAAGTGTAAGGTACCTTATGACTCCATTTTTTTGCCCAAAGTAATAGAAAGTAATAACATGTAACAGTCTTATATCTTCAGCCTGGGTCTTTTAGGTGCTGGAAACATGAACAGAGAGACAAAGGTGAGGGCATAAGCCTTGAGCAGTTTTAGTGACAGCAGTGACAGCTGCATGCAAGGAGCAAGCAGAGGTTCTGGAAGTGTAAGAAATTCTCAGCTTCTGCACTGAAAGGAAGGCATTTGAAAAGGAAGACAAAATGTTCATCCAATACTACTTCCACCAATCTTAACATGAGACAGCAGAGCTTGGAGAGAGTTATACATTTTTGTTATTTTAAGAGCTAAATAAAATTTGAACCTGCCAGATATCTGAGACATGTAGACATTGATGTAGGTGATAATTTTAAGATTTTATTTATATAAACCATGAATAGAAATAATTAGATGTACACATACATTATGCATTACTCATTTCTGAAAATTCAAAAGTACCTATGGAAATCTCTCCTGATTGTGTGGAGAAAATTAATATAATTCTAGGAGACACAGTGCAGTAAACTTGCACCTGTAATTTTTTAAGGAAACATTCAGTAACATTAGTCCTGTAACTGTTATGTAAAGAAAATACCCAGAGTACTTCAGGGGAATGAGTGAGAGGTTAGCTGACCAAAAAATTCAAGAATGAACCAACTGTCAGTGCATGGAAACACCAGATCTTTCTGTCAAGTGGGCTTTCCAAAGTATGGTGAGTTAATGTGGCAGTTTTTTTACAAACTCAACTGAAATTGTGGAATTTAAGTTCCTGTTGTGTAACTTTCCACTGCTGCAGAAACATGTCCAGTATTAAAGAAAGAATAAATTATTGCTGTCTACCACATGTGGGGGAAGGGTTCTCAATATGTTCCTGAGTTCTGAGAGGCTTGAAGCTGCTTTATTTTTGGCAGGGAGATCAGAATGGTCACAGCCTCCAAGGAGGGGTTCAACACTGAGTGGGAGTTAATACACAATGAGATGTGCTGTGTTTTATAGAACAAAGATGAAACAGAACAATGTGGCAAAGATTGTTATGCAGAAATCATAAACTGTGAAACAACACATTCACCAAGAAAAGGATAAGATGTTATTTGTAACATCTGTACTAAAACAGTCAGTCTTTCTCCTGCATCTATCCAAAAATGGACAGCAGAATTTAGTAAGGATCATGTCTTTCTTATAAAAGAAACTGCTACTCTTCCCCCATGCTGAACTTTGAACTCTGATGTTTCTGTCAATATATCAAGCAGATCTTGAAAATGTGTTTAAGAATAATAGTTTGTCTCGCTTACACTCTCTGTATATGGTGAGTGTGTGTGGGTGTATGGGTGTGTGGGGGTGTGTGTGTGTGTGTGCAGGTGTGGGTTTGTGTGTGTGTATTTAACACAACTGTATAAACATTGAACTAAATAAAGCCAGAAACTATTTATAATTTTGCCCACTGGAGTAATTTAAGGTGAAAATTATTAAGACTGAAACCTAACATGCAGACAGAGTTTATAGCTTTGAGATGTAACAAAAACATCTCACGTTATGTGTCAAATGGATATGCTTAATAATCATAGAAACACAGAATAGTTTGGGTTGGAAGGGACCTGGAAAAGTCATGTAGTCCAACCCTCCTGCAATGATCAGGGACATCTTCAGCTACATCAGGTTGCTCAGAGCCCCACCCAACCCAGCCTTGAATGTTTCCAGGGATGGGGCATCTACCATCTCTCTGGCTAAAATGATGAAGATTAAACAAACACAAGATATCACATGCCATATTTGAAACACATTTTTTAATGCATGTGTGCACTCAAGGCCCCTGATGAAGGATGGAGGCCGCAGTTTCTGCAGCCATTACAATTATATCTAAAAAGGACTGTGTGTCCCAAGCTTTATGTGAAGCCAGCTAAAGGTCTTACCCAACATAAGCCCCTAGAGCAAATGAAACCTAAAAAACATCCAGGGCCTGATAATGTTGTGAGAAGCAGTCTTATGTTGATGTGACAGCTTCTAAATCTACAGCTGTGGAAGTCTGGACAGCACCAATATCAGACCGTCACTGTTGGAGCTGGGGTAGGCTATCTCACAGTAGTGTAAGGAACCATTGAGGAATTTGTGTTCTCTCCCCAGAGGTCTCCAGAAAGATGTTAAATGTCTTTGGCTGTCAGACATATAAATGCTGGGATATGTGCTATTCAGTTCCAGGATTCTAATGGCCTCTAGCCTTGCAGTTGCAGTTGTCTTGGTTTTGTCAAAAGGAAAACCCTGGACTGCTGAGATCAGCTTGTTTAATCTCCTCAGTGTCATCTCCTCACATTCACAGTATGAAAATCCTTTCAATGAAAGGCAGTATCACTTAGTCACCACTGCTTTTTAAGCAATATTCTATCCACAGCAACATCTGGTGGATGTGACATTGCAGGCTTTACAATTTAAAAGCATCATGCAGTGCTATTCAGGCTAAGAAATGCCCATTCAAATTAGCTCATACACATACTGGCAATAGTAAATTTACCACTCCTAAGAAGTCACACAGTTGCCTTAGCAGGTTGTAGGCTACCACTGCTAGTCTACTTTTAGATGGTCATTCATGTCCAGAGTGCCTGGGTGGTCCAAGACTCTGCTGCAGTGCTGGTTCTTAAACTGTTGCATTCAAAATGAGATGAAGGATTTCTAAGGGGAGACACCCTAAAAGCTGAAATGACAGTTGAATTAATGCCTCACTCATCCCAAGGTCTGTAGTATAAGGCCTACAAAGATGCAACAATCACACTTGCCAAGCTGATCTGTAACCATAAATCTAGATACAAAGATGTATTCCCTGGTCAGCAAAGAGAAGGAGACACACCACCACAGAGTTAATCATTGCCCACCTCTGTAAAGCAGATTGAGATGGTCTGACTTAGATCTAATATCTAAACTTTTAGTCTCAGACAGAGAAAAAAAGAAAATATATATCTCTTTTTGTTTTTATTTCTTTTTCTGCATGAAGCATCTGAGCATCCAGTTTGTTTCCTTTAACCAGGAAGATAGGCTTTGTAGTTGAGAAAATGAAATCTAGGCAAAACAAAGGACTGTATGGTGATTCTAATCTTCTATTATATAGCTTCTAATATAACTATTTTCTTATCTGATCTAAAGACAGGTAGAACTTGTTTGCTTATATAGTGTGCTATGTCTGTCAGAAGAGAGTGTAATTTGGATAGAATTAACAAGCAAATTGATTTGCCATTTATATTAAATGACTTTCTTGTTTCAAACTAATAAGGTTATGATGTTCAAAACCTTCTTTCATAATACCTGCCAGTCAGTATCATTTTTGTTCAGCCACAGAAAAGAGAAATGAGCTTATTTTTTTGTGGTCCAATAATTAGCATACTGTACATTTGATGCAAATCTAAAAGAATAATGTATAACAGAAAGTACAGACCTTCTCTTCTGGGTATCTGATCAGAATCTGCTCTCCACAAAGACACAATAATTGTATTGTTTGCTCACATCCAGAATTAAAGCAAATATAGTATAACAGTCCCATAACCAAATGGTAATTAACCAGCCCTGACTAGATTTTTCAAGCCAGAACTGAAGGGCAGTAGAAGTAAATTTCTGCATCTGTCTCCTAAGGAATATTCATTCTGCTCCAGAAGATCTCAGTTAAACTGAACACTCACTATATTAACTCAAAATATCAAATGTAAAAATAACTTTTGCTTGCCAGGATATCTGCCAGTCTTCAAACTGGAATTGCAGAATACGGATAACTGAAGGTTCTGAAGGAGTCCTAATTTGTTTTCATGAATGTGGAATGATATCACCCTCTCCCTTTAATTTCCACTAAATTTAGCCATCTACAAGTTTACAGTATCAACATTCATCCTTCTCCAGAAAGAAGCAGTCAGTACTGCCAGTAGAAAAAGATAGATATCTCTGGGGAGCAAGTCATCACACTCTTAGGACCCCTGATTTAGGGCAGGGAGAATTCTGGAAGGAGACAAAGACATTGTGCAGAATCAAGCACAAAATTCAGTTGCCTGAACACAGCCACCTAGCGCCATGTGAGATGCCCTGGGATGTCTTGCCTGCATTTCCACTGCCAGTCCAGGAAGTCACAAGTATTCTGTAGGTCCTGTGTTCTGCCTGCATTTACCATGGCCCTACAGCAACTAAAATGGCACCACACAATTTTTTAATCATCCCAGTCCTTGTGACTTTTATGTAATTCATCTGTATTTGCAGGGTTTCCCACGATACATATTAATTCACCTGCAGTCAGGTGAAAGGTGAGCACTTCACATGGGATAATTGTAAGGCCATAAGAAGACCCTTGCAATATATTGTAAAATATTTCAGAATTTAGAAAAACAAATGACAAAAGTGTTACTTTCAACTACCTCTAAGAATGAACCAGAAGTATGACTCCTTAAAAAATTTCCCCCACCCCTGTATCTCTCCCTAGAATTACATGGGACTTGGAAAAGTCTAGAAATAAAATTCAGTGAGGAAATTCTAAACTATGTCTATGTAAATAAAGACCATACAAAAAGTATTTGTGATATCTCTACTTGCTCATAATGAACTTAATGTAAAATGAATCAGTCAATTACCAGTTTGACTTTAAAGATCATAAATCAGCCTACTAACTTAGATGAGGCTTGAAACAGGAAAACATGACACTTTAGAAATATTAAATTGAAATATTGGGCATCCTCTTTTGGACTTCAATTATTTGGGAATTCAGCCATGAGGACTGAACTTTTGCCTTTCTAACCATCACTTGAGAAATCTTTTGCAATCACAGCAAATACTTTAAAATTCCAAAGAAAGGGAAGGGAAAGCTCAACCTCCTACTGACCACAACAGCTCCTTCAAGTGGTTCACTTCCTGGTTATTACATATCTAAGATATTGTTATGGAAAGGTTTCTCTTCCAGGCAAACAGAACCTAGATGATTTCCCTTAGAGCACACAAAGTTCATGCAGTTTCTCATTCACTGCAATTGTTCCCTGGCCATGAGAAATATTAGCAATTACACACCCAGTGTTTCTACTCACACAAATTTAACATTGCTTCATATCTTATAAATGTAACTTAATTGCTTCAGATATACTGATTAGGTCTGCTGATCAGGTATCATTAAAGTAATTTGATACATTCTTTTAAATATGACTGCAGACCTTCTGTCTCCTTCTTCTGCAGTGAGTTTATATATTACTCATTTGGGAGATTTCATCACAGTTTTTAAAAGACGCTCCCTCCATCTGAATTCAAAATAGAAGTGAGGAGGTCATATTGAGATGGTAAGGCCCTGATTAAATAATTTGATGGTACAATTAATTCCCCACAAGTGGAATTAACTGCAGGGGATTAATGAAAATGTCAGGGTTACAGGTTGTGCTGGTGATGTGTTTCTAATGTCAGTAGTAAATCTGCTGTAGGTAGAACACAAATTCTTTCCATGAAAGGCTTTTTCTTTAAAAATATACCCTGAACTCATAAAATAAACCACAGCTAGTATGGAACAATTTTCCATAAAAGTGCACCTACTGATGAAGCAGACAAAACATACAGCTTGCCTAGAAGAACACATATTTCAAGTTTAAGATATCCAGTGATTTTTTTTTTTAATTATAAAATTAATGCACAATATCTAAAAAACAGGCTTAATAAAAAGGTGAAGAAAAAAGACTGATTTATGGACCATAAATTCACTGCTAGCAATTTAATATGATGTTTGAGGTAAAGCTTGTAGGATAGTCTTTAATAATTGTTTGCTGGCAGCTGCAGACATGTGCCTATACCTCTTACACCCTTTTCTTAAGCACCTACTTGTGTCATTGCCAAGATAACTGGAGCTCTCAGGTTCTTGTGTTTGTTTGTGCAGTCATTTCCACTAAACATTAAATCCAAGGAAAAACACAAACTGCTTTCAAATATTTTGCCTGTTGAAAGGGAAATTACATTTGAGTAGAAGGATAGAACAATCTATACAGACATGACCAATGTCGTGATGGAGGGGAGGACAGGAGAAAATTCAGATAAAATTATTTTATGAAGACATACCTAGCTGTCTATAGAGGAACCAGTCATCACATTGATTTCTCTCTTTTCTGTAACACTTCACCTGTTCTGCTGGGCTTTTCAGAAATCTTCCACAGAAACCATTTCACACACAAATGAAAACCTACCACAGTCAGGAAACATAAAACACCCAGACAGTTTACAATATCAAAATCACAAAGATTGCTTGGATCACCACTGATATATGGTCAGACTAGTTTGCAATTGAAGAGAGCACGTCCTCCTCGAGGTCTTTGCAGTCACCCAGAAACACTGTGGCGCTACAAAAGGTGTAGAGGCTTCAGCAGCATGAGTTGGTAGGTGAGGAATCAGGGATGGCTGGGAGAGGAAGCAGTGTTCAGGCAGTGGTGAACAGAGAGGACCATTTCACCCCTTGTTCTCCAGCCAGCTGGGCTGCACCAGCTGTACTCATACCATCTGTGAGGGCAGTGGAGAAGGATGAAGCAGTCACACCCTCTGTGCTTGTTTTTCCCCCCTTGCTTCCCTACAGACCAGAGCCAGGCCACAAGCCACCACTTAGGCTTGTAGGACCAGAGAATACGCTGGGCTCAAATCCAAGCTGACCTGACAGCAGAGATGCAAGTTTAGGCTACCCCTTTTCTAGTAAACTGGGGACGAGTCTCTGACCCCAAAGCCAAGCAACACTGTCCCACTCACAACAAAAAAAGCTCAGCTCTCTTCCCCCAGGAGCAGGAGGAATACATTTCTGGCTCCCTTCTGGATATATTCTCCTTCCTCAGCTCTAGCCTGGTGCCACTCAAGGGTGCCAGGTCACAAGAGCTGAAGCTGTGCCAGGAAGTGTGCAAACAGTCATGGGACAGCCCTCAAGCCGGTGTCCTCCTTGTGGCTTTATTACTGGTGTAGACGTAACAGTACACACCCAAACCCACTTTTTTTCCTCTTTAAACACTTAAAATTGTCTGGCTTTAGTGGGGCCAGAGAATTCAGGGTAAAGACCTTGTATTTTCCCCCTATTGTTTCCTTATAGGCTTGTGGCAGCCCTGACTCATGTCGGTTATGATAAATTAGATTTTAACTAAGTAGGTATTTCAGTTAGAGCAATTTCTGCTTCTATGGAAGAGAGTCCTCATTTGTACAAAGAAATGAGCATGTTCATCCAAAAGAATGCTATATCTTTGATGCAGTGTTGAGTTGTTTTTTTTTTTTTACAATTTAGTTATGGTGCCATTTACACTGCACTTTGAACATTACATATTTTTATTGTTAAAATAAATTAATGGCTATGAGAGGGAATGGAAGTGATCCCTGGGATTAAGTTCTCAAAGGAGAATTTCTACTTTTTTACCATGTTATGAAGGCTAATTGTATTACATAAGCTATTTATGCTTAACTGCAGAGAACTACAGGGCCAGGTTCAGAGGTGATGTGTTGTCTTTAGGCATGATTTTCAAAAATCTGTGACTCATATGTAGATGGTCATAGTTACTCACTATAGACGTGCTGTGAGTTAACCCCATCCAGCAACGAAGTCCCATGTAGCTCCTTGCTTGCCTTCCCCCTCTTAGTGGGATAGAGAGGAGAATTGGAAAAAGGTAAAACTCTTGGGTTGAGAAAAGAACAGTTTAATAATTGAAATAAAGTATTTTGTTGTTGCTATTATTTTTTTAATAATAATAATAATGTTGGTTTTATTATTATTGTAATGAAAATTAGAAAGAGAAAGAGAGGTAAATAAAACTTAAGTGAAACAAGTAATGCACCATACAATTGCTCACCACCATTGACTGATGCCCTGCCTGTCCCTGAGAAGTGACCATCCCCTCCCAGCTAACTCTACCCAGTTCATATAATGAGTGTGGCATTCTATTGTATGAAATATTAATTTGGCTGGTTTGGGTCAGCTGTACCAGCCATGCTCCCTCCCTCCNAGTGATTTTTTTTTTTAATTATAAAATTAATGCACAATATCTAAAAAACAGGCTTAATAAAAAGGTGAAGAAAAAAGACTGATTTATGGACCATAAATTCACTGCTAGCAATTTAATATGATGTTTGAGGTAAAGCTTGTAGGATAGTCTTTAATAATTGTTTGCTGGCAGCTGCAGACATGTGCCTATACCTCTTACACCCTTTTCTTAAGCACCTACTTGTGTCATTGCCAAGATAACTGGAGCTCTCAGGTTCTTGTGTTTGTTTGTGCAGTCATTTCCACTAAACATTAAATCCAAGGAAAAACACAAACTGCTTTCAAATATTTTGCCTGTTGAAAGGGAAATTACATTTGAGTAGAAGGATAGAACAATCTATACAGACATGAGCAATGTCGTGATGGAGGGGAGGACAGGAGAAAATTCAGATAAAATTATTTTATGAAGACATACCTAGCTGTCTATAGAGGAACCAGTCATCACATTGATTTCTCTCTTTTCTGTAACACTTCACCTGTTCTGCTGGGCTTTTCAGAAATCTTCCACAGAAACCATTTCACACACAAATGAAAACCTACCACAGTCAGGAAACATAAAACACCCAGACAGTTTACAATATCAAAATCACAAAGATTGCTTGGATCACCACTGATATATGGTCAGACTAGTTTGCAATTGAAGAGAGCACGTCCTCCTCGAGGTCTTTGCAGTCACCCAGAAACACTGTGGCGCTACAAAAGGTGTAGAGGCTTCAGCAGCATGAGTTGGTAGGTGAGGAATCAGGGATGGCTGGGAGAGGAAGCAGTGTTCAGGCAGTGGTGAACAGAGAGGACCATTTCACCCCTTGTTCTCCAGCCAGCTGGGCTGCACCAGCTGTACTCATACCATCTGTGAGGGCAGTGGAGAAGGATGAAGCAGTCACACCCTCTGTGCTTGTTTTTCCCCCCTTGCTTCCCTACAGACCAGAGCCAGGCCACAAGCCACCACTTAGGCTTGTAGGACCAGAGAATACGCTGGGCTCAAATCCAAGCTGACCTGACAGCAGAGATGCAAGTTTAGGCTACCCCTTTTCTAGTAAACTGGGGACGAGTCTCTGACCCCAAAGCCAAGCAACACTGTCCCACTCACAACAAAAAAAGCTCAGCTCTCTTCCCCCAGGAGCAGGAGGAATACATTTCTGGCTCCCTTCTGGATATATTCTCCTTCCTCAGCTCTAGCCTGGTGCCACTCAAGGGTGCCAGGTCACAAGAGCTGAAGCTGTGCCAGGAAGTGTGCAAACAGTCATGGGACAGCCCTCAAGCCGGTGTCCTCCTTGTGGCTTTATTACTGGTGTAGACGTAACAGTACACACCCAAACCCACTTTTTTTCCTCTTTAAACACTTAAAATTGTCTGGCTTTAGTGGGGCCAGAGAATTCAGGGTAAAGACCTTGTATTTTCCCCCTATTGTTTCCTTATAGGCTTGTGGCAGCTCTGACTCATGTTGTTAATGATAAATTAGATTTTAACTAAGTAGGTATTTCAGTTAGAGCAATTTCTGCTTCTGTGGAAGAGAGTCCTCATTTGTACAAAGAAATGAGCATGTTCATCCAAAAGAATGCTATATCTTTGATGCAGTGTTGAGTTGTTTTTTTTTTTTTACAATTTAGTTATGGTGCCATTTACACTGCACTTTGAACATTACATATTTTTATTGTTAAAATAAATTAATGGCTATGAGAGGGAATGGAAGTGATCCCTGGGATTAAGTTCTCAAAGGAGAATTTCTACTTTTTTACCATGTTATGAAGGCTAATTGTATTACATAAGCTATTTATGCTTAACTGCAGAGAACTACAGGGCCAGGTTCAGAGGTGATGTGTTGTCTTTAGGCATGATTTTCAAAAATCTGTGACTCATATGTAGATGGTCATAGTTACTCACTATAGACGTGCTGTGAGTTAACCCCATCCAGCAACGAAGTCCCATGTAGCTCCTTGCTTGCCTTCCCCCTCTTAGTGGGATAGAGAGGAGAATTGGAAAAAGGTAAAACTCTTGGGTTGAGAAAAGAACAGTTTAATAATTGAAATAAAGTATTTTGTTGTTGCTATTATTTTTTTAATAATAATAATAATGTTGGTTTTATTATTATTGTAATGAAAATTAGAAAGAGAAAGAGAGGTAAATAAAACTTAAGTGAAACAAGTAATGCACCATACAATTGCTCACCACCATTGACTGATGCCCTGCCTGTCCCTGAGAAGTGACCATCCCCTCCCAGCTAACTCTACCCAGTTCATATAATGAGTGTGGCATTCTATTGTATGAAATATTAATTTGGCTGGTTTGGGTCAGCTGTACCAGCCATGCTCCCTCCCTCCCACCTCCTCACTGGCAGAGCAGGGGAAACTGAAAAGTTCTTTATTTAGCAACAGCTGAAACATCAGTGTGTTAACAATGTTATTCTCATACCAAATCTGAAGCACAGCACTGCACCAGCTCCGAGGAAGAAAATTAACTCTTTCCCAGCTAAAACCAGAACAACATTATAAGAAAGGACACTCCTGACAGTGGAGCAGGAAAATTTGTGCTGCAAGACTACTCAGCCAGACACATGAACACCTTTGCAAATGTCCAAAACTGTTTGATGCACTTACTGCTAAACTTTTCAGAAAAGGTACCTGAATTCCAGAGACATATCACAGTTTTATCTAGTAGTTTCCCAGACAGTTCAGTAACACAAGCATGTAGACTCTGAAAGTGCTTATAACATCAGCCAGGTCAGAAACAAGTTCACCCCGAAGCCCAGCAAGGACTTAAAAATGAGGAATTCCACCACCAGTGTCTCCTCAGAGTCTCAGTCTAAGAGTCATGTTCTTAACAAACCTACTTGAGTCCCAGAGCAAAAGGGTGTTTCAGCCATTTTTTTTTTTTATATGCAGCTGTTATTGTTGAGCCATTTCCTATTCCCTTGACCTCCTTCTCTCAGTGTATATTAGCCAAATCACCTTTACTTTGGGAGAATAGGGGGGGCAGAGGGACTATTTCCTCTTCCACCTAGGGAGATTTAAATCACGTTTCCCAATTCCCTAAAGAAAGCTCAACCAGTTAATTGTTTTCATTGCATTTGTACTCAGCACATATCAGAATCCTTAGCACAGAGGCTGTGAGCCAAGCTGTCCTTGTAGTTCTGCTCTCAACTGGCTTCCACTGTGTCCCTTCTCTGAGGGACTGAGCATTCTCAAAGCAGAATTCCTGTGTTCCAAGCAGCATGAAAACTTACCCCGGAAGCAATACAACTGCTACCATTCCTGAAAATTATGCAAGACCACAGAGAATAATGTGTAGGCACCAAGGGGAATGTACAGAGCTCTGTATGGTACAGTACTGTTTCCAGGCTCTCCATCAGAATAATTGGACTGAGCCAGCCAGCAGCATATGTGGATTTTGACTTATTCACAAAATTTGATATGAAGGCATTTGTTGAAGTATTTGTTTAATCCCCTTAGAAGAACATTTTGACGCTGATGGTGCAGTAACACAGGACTGCAAGACGCTTAAGAGACAGAACAGACACCCTGCCCTGTCCCTGGTGCTGCCCTCCAGAAAGCATCTTCAGCCTGAGGGAAAGCAACCATGAGCATGGCTCAGCTGGTGGATTGTAGGAGAAGGCCACATGGGCAAAGGGTGACCAACACAGCTGCACCCCAGAGCAATGCATGTCAACAACAACCAGTGTCAGCCATGGCACCTCGGCTCCTTACACACTCCAGTCCGGAGGTGGAGATCACCCTGAGCACAAGGGAATGCTGCTAAATGACAAGGTGCCAGGAAGAAAGGCTGCACACAGGGTTGCAGTTCGTGTCTACTGCTATTTGTTTTTGCAGTATTGGCAAAGGCCAGCCCCCAGCAGTAAAGGCATTAATTAGGCTCTGTCCTCCATGCTTTAATGGCGTACACATTAAACAATCTTCCTTCTGGCAGTGTGGAGGTACCTGGACTTCCATCTGAGATATGCCTGAGCATATGCCAGACCCATCACAGGTGGGTTTCTCAAACCACATCTGATTTCCTCAGGAGTTAGACCCTGCATCCAGAAAGGGTCTGTTGTACTCACCAGCTCATTGTCAGCAGCTGATAGATAACACCATGTATGGCATGGCACCTAACAACAAACAATAAGTCTAGACACAGCCAGAGGGGTGCAGAGAGAACCTCTGTCCTACTTCATGCAGATTGGCTAGATCAGTAGCAGGGAGATGGGAAAAAAAAAGAGGTTTATCTATTCCAGAAATACGCATGTGAATATATGAGTTGATATAGCATAGAGGGCGCTATAAGGAGAGGAAAGAAATGAGAATGACAGATACCAGAAGAAAGGTGGGAAGCTGGGCAACTACATTAACTATTGATGGAAGTAAAGTCTGAGCAATAGAAACAGAATGGCTACAACCAAAGCAAAGCCAGAAATATTGATTGCAGCACTGCAATCCAACCAAGAAGACTTTTGACATAAAACTGAGATCAGGTGTGGCAGGATGCTCCCCCCTCCCCCTTCTCTCTCTCCCTGATTGCTGGCTGGAGATGGATGGCTCAGATTAAGTTGATTGCTTAATCAAGGGCTATCTAGTACTGGTGCCTGGAAGTCAAGGTGAGACACTGAGAGAATGTGAAAAATTTTTAAGTGACCGCAAATCCACACTCTTTTACCTATAGAACACTACGAAAATCTCAGAAGGGTAGAAGCTTTCTACATGGACATTGGAGTGGGATGTAAAGTCTTCTCCCCTGAGCTTGGACACAGGCTCTGTGGTTACTTCTTGCGAGACTGAGTGAGGAATCCTAATGTATTCCAGCTCCAAAATTGGATTTTGTAAGATCATTGGTTTCCTAAATTGTATTATTCCGGCTAACTTATAGGTACCTTTCTTAACTTGCATTATAGTTCAAGCAAGCATTTCTTAACTTGCATTTTTTGAACTATTTTTATAGTTCAAGCAAGCATTTCCCCCCAAATTGCATTTTAGCAATTATAGTCTTGCAATTATGAATTCATTGTGTGTCTATGTATGTCAATCTGTTCTATGTTTGTATGTTTGTTATGTTCTGTGTCTAATAAATGGTATTTTTAGACTAATCGGCCAAATATCGAAGATCCTTGCAAACGGGACTAAGTCTTGGGGAGCTACCTACCTTAAAGCCTGGCAAATTGCAAAAACTCATAAGGCTTCTGTCTCCCATGCAAGACACCAGGGATCAGAATTAGTAAGAACCATTTTTAGACAAAAACATTATGTGGAGCCTTTCATATTGACACTGAGAACTGCCAAAGAATTAACATTTTTCAATATTTCTCTTCTTCTCCATGAAAAAGTACCTTCAAAATTTAGAGATCAAAACAGATGATGAAGCAACAGCTCCAGGTTTAATATTCCTTCTGTCTTTAACTACATGCTGAATCAAACAGGGTGTGCCACACACTCTTACCAGTGAGTCTCATCTTTACAACATCAGAGATAAAAATGGTTTTTCTTATCAGATAAATTCCAAGAGATATGAGACAAGAGCTCATCTAAAAGATGCACTTTGGATTAGAAAGTGAGCAATGGACAACTGCTAAACTGCAAACAATGAAAAGAAAATAATATATTTTGCCCTTCAATCTGTATCCTGGTAAACATACAAAGATCTGTCTAATTCTGTTCTTTTAAACAAAAATTTCAGTAGTTTTTCTCTGTAACTTCCCAGCAGAATTCAGTTTTACTGTCTGCACTACAGGCTCTACCTCCTCAGCCCACTTTAATTTGGCTGGTTAATTTACATCTAAGTGAGATCCGTATTAAGTGGTTTCATACAGTGCACTGTTTCACTGAATTAATGACACCGACTGAGCTTGCACAGAAAAAAATGGTGTACTGTAGCAAATTGATCTATGTATTCTTAGGAAAAGGCTTAGAAACAGCCTAGCAAATATAAAATATTTTAGTACCATCTTACGGCACACTCATTAACTAGTAGACTGCACAAATTGGTTCTCTTTTTCCTCCCTAGCGCTGATACTAAACTTGTGCAGGTTGATCTGACCTTTGTGTGGGGGAAGATTTTGCACAGATGATTGGGATTTGTGAATTCAGACTTTAGACTAATTTTAGATCTCAAAGCATAATTGAAATCCTTTCTGCAGTTTAATCAATCCCTTGAAATTTTGGCCTAAGTGATAGTACTCCATTTCTTGGAACACTATTCTAAAACTTACTTTCTTTTCAGAACAATAGTAGGGTTTGGCTGCAGAAATTTTGATGTAAATTCTACATTCTATTCTATACCACCAAACTAAACAACTTCAACAGTCTTTAAAAAACAGGGAACTGTGGAGTTAAACTCATAGGTCATCTCAGATCCATCATTCACTACTTCAATTGGAAAACAAATTACTATACTGCTGCATTTGTTTTTCCTTCCTTCCAACCAGCTTACATTATTTTGTCTTATATCCTATTTTTCATTCTATGTCCTGAAGCTAAACGTTTGAAATCATGTAAAATATTTGCACAGAAATCAGAAAATATCAGCATTAACATGATGTATGATGGGAGCAGGAAAACTGAGTTCCAGTTTCATTTTGCTTAATCAGTCCCTGAGATGAGATGGTTTCACTGCACAGCAGACTGTGCCAGGACAGTGTGTTCAAATAAAAAGAACAGAAGGCCATAAATATTATCTACCGCAAAATGTGTGAAAAAGCTATTGTTTCCTTGCATATCTTGTTCTTGAAAACTG
Organism: Grantiella picta; assembly: GCA_013397955.1. Taxonomy (NCBI): domain Eukaryota; kingdom Metazoa; phylum Chordata; class Aves; order Passeriformes; family Meliphagidae; genus Grantiella; species Grantiella picta. The sequence continues at coordinate 1,024,752 of VZRM01009027.1, read as the reverse complement.
GCATCAGAGATAGGAGATAGCAAGGTGGAGTAAGAATCCAGGCACTAATTGGTTTAATTTTTAGCTCTGAACAACATAGGTATAGGGTATGCTGATGGTGTTCTATCTAGGTGCAGCTGCTTCTACTAAAGCATCATTATTTACCCAACTCAATGAAACACCAACCCAGACGTCAAGAGGAAACAGATATTCAATTCACCTCATGGACATGTCCTTGGCCAGTCTGCCTTGGTGGATGTGGGCAAAAGTTCCTTCCATCACTGGCTTTGCATGCACTGCAAGATGTCACCCTGCTTGTTCACAGAGCCCATGGAATGATCACCCCACGTGGCCAAGAGTCACAGACCAACAGAATCATTTAGGTTGGGAAAGACCTCTAAGATCTTCAAGCCCAACCATGAACACAGCCGTGCCAAGTCCACCACTGATTCCTGAAGAGCAGCTACATCCCAGGTACTGGGAAAGGTACTCCTCATTCTTCTTATGGAAAACATCACTTCCTTAGGCTTAGCTGTAAACAGAACCATACCCTGACTATATAAAATTAAATTCGTTGATGTGGCACCAATTTTCCAAACAGTGAGGAGGATGCTGTTCACTGTGTGTATAACACAGTTACTACCACAAAGAAGATGGGTGATGTACTCATTCTCTTCTCCTGCCACAAATAAATCCATCTTCATCCACCCCAAAACTTGGGGGCCACTGGATCCCTCTTTGTTTGCTCCCCCTGCATCTCTGTCCTCACGTCACCTTGAATGGAGAAGTTTTATTGCACGGACAGGGATGTCATGCCAGATCGGAAGATGGTGTGACACCATGTGTGTGACGACGTGCAACATCTCAGAGAAGTCGTTTTGTGTTCTTTCTATCTAATCTAAGTGCTTACACTGCTGGCATTACTATGACTTCTAAGTGTTTAATTATCTTAGGTAATAATCTACAGATTGCAGCACAATATTTCCATCAGATTCCATTGCCATTTATTCTGGATTTGCTGACTCAAATGACAGAAGTCTCCTGGGAGTGTCTTTAATTATGTATGATCTAAAGTCTGAAGAAGTTTGGTTTCCCATGCCCTATATGGCAACATCATTTTAATGTTAAAATAAATTCCTTTCTTTGCCAAATTCTCTCTTCACTGTGGTAGTCACAACTGACACTTTTCCACGGGAACCCAATACTCTAATCTAGTGTCTCTCAGGCTTGTATTTACCAAAGCAATCTAGATATGAACCTCTATGCACTTTTAACTCTACCATCTAGCTCTACTGCACTCATGCCCTGACATATTACTGCAGAAGCCTTCAGTAACACACCAGCTGCCCTCTCCATTTTCTGCTGTAGTTGCACCCAGCCCAGATTGCTGCCCAGAGCAGTTACTTTCTTCTTTTAGTGCAATGCATGAGCCCTGGACAAGAGCACAAAACATTCACCTTCTGGGCTTTGGGGGAAGTTCCTTGTAGGGTGGCACAGACAACAGGCAAAACCAGGCAGCTGGCACTTAACACTCTCATGTTGAGCTAAGGCAAAAAGAATGTGAACAGGTCCATTTCCATCCAATTATATTTTATGTTTGCAGACCTGTCCTTCAGAGATTTTGTTTTCGTCTTTCATGCTAATTGGCCAAAATTGCATAAATCAGATCTGATCAAAAACACTCTGTGTGCACTGAAAGAGGGAAAGTTGAGAGAGGAAGATCAGTCATGTAAAGGTGTGATATGGTCAATATGAGCCAAGTTGCTAAAGGGTTAGCCTTCTAAACAGCCAAGTTAAATAAGATACAATTGGTGCTAAGTTAACTTCCAAGAGCTCCCAAGTGTAGGCCTGGAGGGACAGGTTTTCTCCAATTGTGTTGTATTTAACTTGGCAATTCAAATTGCAAAAGTCCGTCCTAACTTGGCTCTTGAAGCAAATATCACACCTTTATATGGCTTAACATCTTTTGTAAAGTGGAATTCTTTTCTTCATGTTAATTAGATATTGCCATATGTGTGTACATAATGGATATATAGACACACAGTCACAATAAAATATATGTATCAATTAGGTATCAACGAAAATTCTCATGGGGGAGGTAAAATTTTCCTACTTCTGGCATGTAACATGTACTCAGATTTTTAATCTTGAGGAAAGTCGTTTTCTTAAAGCAAATTTCTGGTAGCCCAGATAGTCCAGGAAGAGAGGGAACTGTAATGAAGGCTTGTAGAGAGAGATCCTCTCCAATTTGACTTGTTGCTTTTATTATCTGGTAATTTGGGGGTGAGGAGGGAGGGGGGAATTGTCTACATAGGATTTCAAGTGAATCACCAAATAAAGAGAACTGGATTTTCTAGTGATATACCTTTTCCTGATATCTCCATTAAAGATTGATAAGAGTTGCTAAAGATTGAACAAGGTCACACTGTAGGGCTAAGTGGGAATTGTGCAGGTGTTCTCCATCATGGGAACAAATTCAAGTGATTAAAAGCTAGAAAGAGTGGTGGGATTAAATTCCTTTTTAGCAAATCATTCTGAGGCCAGAAGCTCTCTCTTTCTTACTTCATCTCTTAATTTTTAGTGTGATATGCAATGAACCTCCACTACTATTTGCTATTTTAGTAACCCAGGTGTTCTTCTCTAGAATAGCAATAAGAAAATTATTGGAGCTAAACTGATCTGTATTGATTTTTCTAGAATGCCACCCTCATTTGCCCTCAAACTTTAAACTGTACGTCCTTAATCATGCGAGCTTAAATTAAAGCACTTCAACCCTCTGATTTCTAAAGGACCACTTTTCTCTCCTAACAGCCATCCTTTTCAGATAATACAAAGAAAAAATAAATAATTTTTCTGTTTGTTGTGCATTGACTTGAATGAGGGAGATACAAGAGAGGAGACAGGGATTTAAGGCCTGAGAAAATATGTTTTCTGGGAGAAACCAGACTCTGTCTGGGCACCTTTGTTCTGGAAAGTGTTTGTTCCCAGAATTGGCTATTCCATTATTATGTACCAGATTTGAAAGTTAAATTTCTCTTCCCCACCTTCTCTCAACAAAAATATTGACATTAGAAGGCAGATTACAGGTTGATAATACTACTGCAAGCTCTAAAAGAAACTGATTTGAAACGAGGTGCCTTGTTACTTGCTCCACTTTTAATCACTTTTATTTCACCACTGCATTCTTCAAAATAAGCTATGAAAGCATCATCTCAAAATGGCTTTTCTCAGCAATATCACTGGTATGTTTTAAGGTTGGGGCAGTATTCTTCTGCCACTTCAAAAACATGTCTTTTCGTGGTGATATCACAATCTACAAACAGTAGACTGGGCAGTTTGGGCTTCTAGTCTTGCTGAAGACATCAAAAGAAAGTAAGCAAGTAAATCTGTTAAGAAAGGGTACAGGATTTCATTACCTATCATCGTGTTTTATTGCATTGTCCATATCATCAGTTATAATCCTTGCTATCAGTAGAATGTCCAATTACAGGAAGCTCCAGATACCAATTATTTGTTTAGGTGGGCCATTGTAGTTACTTAATGCACAGTATTTCAAATAGAAACATGTGTTTCAAAGAACATATAATATCCCCATTTGATATTTATGCAGTCATCACTGTTCCAAAGCCATAATTGTTTGCAAAGAGGCTGATTTGGCAACATCATCTGCTGTGATGTTTTATGCACAGACTAATAGACGTTAGGAGAATGGTTTGAAGGACAGTTTAGGAGCTGGGTTCAATTTACTGCTTAGTCAAGTGGTTTTGGGACAACCTGGCAAGTTATTTAGGACTACACCCACAAAAAAACAACAGGGTTCCGGGACGTGAGCATGCCAAGGTCACTGCCTGAACTCCACATGTGGCACAGACGGAGAGGAAGGCAGTAGAAAGAGAGATTCACAGCAACAGCTTCTGGAGCCATGAAGGAAGTGGCAGGTCAGCATGAGATAGTTAGTCTCAAATCAGTGGAGAAATTAATATACCCAGAAGTGTTGGATTATAAAAATAAGACTCCCAAGCACAGATACCAGCCTACCATTAGACTTCAAAGTTATGTAATTGGCTGTTAATGTACTCTACTTCTAAATATAGCTGAAAGAGGGGATGCTACTGCTGCTGCTAGTCATCTTTCGCACAATAACTGAAATAATTGTTTCCTGTAGTCTTTTTTTCAGTTCCATGAAGTCAGTGGAGGAAAAGAAATAAATAACAAGCATTCCAAATAGTGCTTAGTGCTTTTCTTCTCTGCAGCACAAAACCATAATGATGTCTTATAAATATCCTGCCTTTTTTACTAAGGTTTTGGATGTAACAGTATGTCACTGCAGAACTCTAATTTATGTGTTGTGCTTATGAATGTTCCATGCTCAGTCTTTTTATGACATAGGATAATGAATGTTACAATTTAAAATAACATTAAGGTACTAATTGACTCCAGCGTGGGAAACCAGTAGCATAAGCTTCCTTGAAACTAGTTGAGGAAATTGTACTATATTATATTAACTTAAAAGTGATGAAATTTTACTACTCATCTTTCATTTTTTAAAATCTTACTTTGTAATTTAAAAAAAACTCAGACTTCATTGTTGAAAAAACTTAAGTATAGAAAGTCTTATTTACACTTCTGAAGAACTCTAATGAATGTCCCTCATTCCTTAAGAACCCTCAAAATTAGTAACACACAGTTTGGAGAACAAGTAGGTAGTAAAGAAACAGCAAATTCAAAAACAAAAACAACCTGTGGAGTTTCGGTGGTTCAGGAGTCCAACACTGATTTTTTCCAATCCTCTGAGTTTTTTTTCTTTCAGGCTACATTATGCTCTGTGTGATTCATCAAAAATAGATAAATGGGAACTTTAGATAGGCAAGCTAAGTTATCTAGAGTTGTCTAGAACTATCCAGAGAAAAAGTTAGGTGTTCCTACATGATTTTGCTCTGTCTAGAATAAAGGGGTCATGAACATGGTTAATGCTCTGATCTGTTTGATTGATTCAGAGGGGTGAAAGAGAGATGGTTCTTCCTTTTTGACAGTCACTTGCCATGAATGTGCATCCAGGCAATACAGATGTATAACTGGTGTGAGGCACAGTATTCTCTATTATCGTCATTGGACATTTTTGTCATTTATAGCAACTACATAATAAAGCAGCCATAGCCTAAGGAACTGTTCGGAACTGGTGCCTCGTAGCATCCCTAAATATCTTTAAGATATGGAAGATGTGTTAAAGCAGAGACCAGTGTCCTTGCATGTGTCAAATTCAAGCACTGGAGATACTTCACATCAAATGGTAACAGTCATGAAGCATGGAGAGAGCCATCTGTTTTCCATACTTCAAAGAGCTGTTGAAAAGGAAGCTTTTTTTTTTCCACTTAGCTAAGATTATGAGTTTCATGAGGCCAGAGTGTATGCCTAAAGCAAGCAAAAACAAGACTCCCTGTCCTTGGGATTATGACATTTTGAACTCTAATACTACTCTAATATGACTGGAGGAAAAAGAATATAGGTAGGTGAAACAAAACACCTGAGTGCTATAGTTTTATATCAGAAAATTAGGTGTGGGCCCTGTCGTTAATCCCTAGATCTCCTCCATCCGGTGTTTGTGGGAAATGTGCAGCTTGGAGCATTGCCATGGTCCTGCAGTGACAGTGAGAGACTGCTGATGCTAGGCCACGAAGGAGTGCTAGAAATAACACCTGCTCTCCTTCAGATGGAGATTACTCTGTGAGAAAACTGTGACTGACAGCTGTTAGAGATATGGGACACAGCTCTGATGGATAAGAGCATTCAGAGGGCAAAATTTGCTCTAGCAGTTCTGAGAACACTTGATAACTTCCATAGCACAGTATGGCAGGAGATCAAAGGCAAGTATCTTCTAGAAGTCCTTTTCTGTCAACAAAGCACTTGGGTGGTTTCAGCTTTCCATAAAGAAACTGAAAATAAAACAGAACCTAAATTATCTGTTCCAGTTGCTTGGCAAAGGTCCCCATGAGAGATTCCCATGGATCTGGAGTGAATGTTTGCTCTACAGATTCTGTTCCCCTAAAAGAAAGGAATCAAGTCAGTGTTGGTGGATTTCTTGTTTTTTATGTTAGAAATATATGCCTCTTTAAAAATATATTACAATAAAATACTCCCAAAGGACATTAAAAAAAACCCAAAGAGTTTTTAGGGGCAACAGATTTTTAAGGGCACTAATTCCACAATCAGAGATACTTATACACTTAAAAAACAGTCCTTGCACAGCTTACAGATGGAAAGTAGATATCACTTTCATCCAGTTTTGCAGCCTTTGCTGAACCACGTCAACATGTCATTAGTACCAGTATATTTTTATAGTCGCTTTTACCAAGGCTTTATGTATAGACAAAAGTTTGCTCTCTTCAGCAACCCTGGAGACCTTTGTATTTTCAAAATATGTAGTGGAAAAGGCAGTACTTTCATGGAACATTGTTTCAATTTCTAAAAGAAAGAACATTTTCCAAGGAATCATACTCTTGTTCTAATGGGAAAGCACCTTGCTATTTCCGAAGTATTGACAGATCGTGATTTAATGCAAACATCTGTAAAGTATCCTTAGAATATACTGTTAACATCAGCCAGGAAAATTTCCTGGTTTTATCCCCCTTGTAGGAAATGAATATCTAATCTGGTAAACTCTGAAGTTAAGGACATCAGAATGCTTGTTAAACATTAAGCAGCTGCTGGCATTTGAAAACCATTGTCACTAGTAAGAGCTATGAAAGGATTCCATGATTTTACATTTTAAATTAAACTAGAGTTGGAGCCAGGTGAAGAAGAGAAGGATCAGGTAATCAGTGCTAATTAAAGTAAAGTTTGGTTTCAAAAGCAAATAAATATTTAACACTAAGGAATTATATTTTCACACCAGTTTCCTACCTAGCCATTCTCTGTCAGGCAGCTTGTAGAGCTATTTTCACCTGTGACTTCCTATGTTCCTGTGAAACACAGGTATTCCACTGCCTGCTATAAAATCTCTACCCTAATGGGCAGCAACACAACTATTTGCATTATTTCAGATGCATAGAAACAAAAAATCATAGAGAAATGATGATGCCAATGTCCTAAGACCACGCAATCCCATCAGATACCCAAAGCTAAGACCAAGGACTGGATGCAAGAAGCAAAGCCTGGGTAGGGTGAGCCTTGAGGAGCAGGGCTGTGAGTCATTGGGCACCACATGGCATGGAGTGTGTGTCACCCTATGAGCCCAATGCATCTGGAACTACAGAAACTGCAAAACATAATGTTGGCTGTCTACATATCTCTGTAACTATAATACTTGGAATTTATTACCCAATAAACTCTGACCAAAAGGTTACTATTTGAAGGACAACTTCGCAGAAAGAATACCTGCACCTGATACAGAAGTTACAGCTTTATTTATGGGAATTCCTTCTTGTTTATATTGCAGGATTTTATAAAGTACAGGAATGTTTTCACTGTAGCTCCTAACATAAACACCTTTGTAGAATTCTTCTACAGCTGGCATGAACTCCCACTCCTGTTTTGTACCAGTTAGTTGATTGTAATGATGGCTCTTCCTCCCATTTTGTGCCTCTTATGTTGAAGACAGAATTAAGGCAGCCAGGCTGTTGAGATCCTGCTGTGATAAGTGTTCACCACCTACAGAGCTGTGCTGAGAGAGTCCCAGACATCCTCAGGTGGGATTCTTATATCCTATAGCAAATTAGCTATATGGCTGTGCTTGTTCATGGTGTTTCTCCTCCATGATTAGCACATGGGACACAAGAAATTCAGGATCTGGTCATTATGTGGAAAATCTAGACAGTCTATCTTTAGGGAGAAGGAAGAAAGGCAGAAAAAAAAAAACCAAGCAAGAAAAGTTTCTGTAAGGACAGAGGCAACAAAAGGACATCTAAGGAGACTGAGATTGCAAAGGTTTAACCCCAGAAATAATGCACCATGCAGTCACTCACCCTCCTCAATCGCTGGTGGGATAGGGAATACATTCAGGAGAAATTGCAAGTCACATAGGTTGAGATAAGAACGCTTTAGTAGTTGAAATAAAGTAAAATACAATAGTAAGGCTAGAAGAAGAAGAAGACGATTGAAAAATGAGACAACAAAAGAGAGAGGGAGGAATAAAACCCAAGAGAAACAAGAGATGCACAACACAGTTGCTGACCACCCACTGACCTAAGCCCACCCTATCCCCCAGCAGCTCCTGGCCAACTCCCTTCAATTTAGATACCAAGCATGACATTTTATGGCATGGAACATTCCCCTAGCCAGTTTGGGTCAGCTGTTCTAGCCATGCTCCCTCCCAGCTTCTTGTGCACCTCCTCACTGGCAGAGCATGGGAAACAGAAAAGGTCTTAATTTAGAGTAAGAACTACTGGGAAAATACCAAAACATCAGTGTGTTGTCAACATTATTCTCATACTGAATACAAAATATTCAGCACTGTACCAGCTAATAGGAATAAAACCAACTCTATCCCATCTGAAACCAGGGCAGGGAGGTAAGAAGGAGAAACATGAGGTCCTCAATCCCTTTTTCTTCTTCAGTTTTCAGTGATGAGAGCCCAGAAGCTACAGGATAGTCAGCCTCAACTCAGACCCTGGGAAGAGGATGGCCCAAATGTGCTTAGGAGCCTTCTCCAGTCATATAAAAAATGAAGTGACTGCAAACAGACAACATTAATTTATCAAGGCTGAATCACACCTGATCAACCTGATTTTTTTCTGTGATGAGATGACTGATGCTGTTATAAGGGGAAAGGCGGGATTATGTCACAAACTTTGACTTTATCAAGTCATAGTCATAGATTTTGACATAGTCTTCACAGTCTCTGTATCATCAGATTGGTAAGATACAGGCTGGATGAGGGAACAATAATGTGGGTGGGAAGTTGGCTGGACTGCTGGATTCAAGGGGTCGTCATTAGTGGTGCAAATTTCAGCTGGAAGCTATTTAATGGTGACATCCCTCAGGGATGAAGGCTGGGACCAGCACTGTTTAGTGTCTCCATTAACACTGTTGGCAGGAGTGTACTCTCTGCAAGTTTACAAACACCACCAAATATATTGCTATTCAGAGAGATCCTAGACAAGTTGGAGAAACAGGCTGTCAGCAAAACTTTTAATATTTTTATAGATTATCTGGATGCAGGACCAGAATGCGAATTAGGTCAGTTTGTTGATTATACTAAACTGAGAGTGGGTGTGATCTCCCTCAAGGGCATAGAGGCCTTACAGAGGGACCTGGAGAGACTCTGGATAGAGAGCTGGCCAATCAGCAACCATGTGAAATTTAACAAGAGCAAGTGACAGATTCTACACCTGGGATGGCTGTAATCTCCATTACATGTACAAACTGGGAATGACAGGCCAGAGAGCAGCCTTATGGAGAGAGATCTGGAGGTTTGGGTTGACAGCAAGTTGAATATGAGTCAGCAATGCCTTGGCAGCCAAAACAGCCAAACTCTCTGAGGTGCATCAGGCACATCATCACCAGCCCCCCAAGGGATGTGGCTCCATTCTGCATGGCACAGTGTGGCCCCATCTTGAGTCCTGTGCTCAGTTTGGGGCACCTCAACACAAGAACATCAAATTATGAGAGTATTCAGAGGTGGGCAAACAAGCCAGTGAAAGGCCTTGAGGCATGACTTGTGAGAAGTGGCTGAGGTCACTTGGCTCGTTCAGCTTGGAGAAGAGAAGGCTGAGAGGTGATCTTATGACAGCTGACAGCTTCCTCAAGGGGTGCAGTGGAGGGCAGGTGCTGATCTTCTCTCTGGTGACCAGAGAGGACACAAGGAAATGGGATGAAGCAGGGGAAGTTCAGATTGGACGTTAGGAAAAGGTTCTTCACTAAGAGGGTGACTGGTCACTGGAACAGGCTCCCCAGGGAAGTGGTCATGGCACCAGGCCTGCCAGGGTTCAAGGAGAGTCTGGGCAATGCTCTGAGTCATGAGTTTAGTTTTAGGCAGTCCTGAGAGGAGCAGGAATTTGGGCTCCATTACCCTTATGTGTCCCTTCCAACTGAAGAAATTCTATGAGAAGCAAATGCAAAGTGCTGCATCTTAAATGGGAACAACCCCACGAGACAATACAGACTACAGGGCACCCATTCGGGGAGCAGCTGAAACAAGCCTCAGCAGCTGCAGCAAACACCATCAATATCCTGGCTATAAAAGTGCAGACAAGAGATGCAAGGAAGGACTTTTTGGTAGTTTTGAAACTGCAGTTGGAGTACTGTATTCTGTCTGAGGAGTCTCCACTGCAAGAAAGACAAGGACATAGTGGAATAAGTCCAGTGGACTTAGTGATTAAAGAGAGAGAGGGACGAGTGTTATCTCATTACCCCTAATCACTATCCCTGAACACTGAAGCTCTTAGAGAGGAAGTCACATGAATTCATCTACTGCAGGTACCTCAGGTGAGGTACATTTACTGAATTTTTCAGTAGAAAGGCATGGAGACAAAGCCTGAAGCATGATTCAAGGCAGAAATCTTTTTCCAGAATCTGAAGTATTTTGGAGGTCTCTTGCCTATACAAGAAAAGGGATTTCAGCACATAAGATAGCAGTACCCTCCCTGAACCTTAATTCTTTTCTCTTAACTTTCAAGAAAAAGTTCACTATTAAGTTTCATCACAGTTAGCAGCTTTTGGGTTATGCAGGACTCGGTGCTTCTGCTGTGACACTTGTGTGAGGTTCAGGAAATTTCACGTGCAGTCTTGTTTTTCTGCAATGAGACAAGCTATTGGTAGGCAGGCTTCTGCTGCAGTATTGGTGTCAGATTTCCAATGGAAAGGGTTCTCCCACTTGTGATTACCTGAGTAACTGAAGGCTTACACAATTAAACTAGGGGTATTTGAAATATAGAGGCTCCATGGCTTTGATTTACACTCCACTATGAGCCTGAGCCACAGAAACTCTGCAAGCAACAGCTGACTGTGCTGTCAGGGCAAGGAAGTTGTAATAGGAGACACAGTCATTCTGTAAATATTTTATTTCACATTGCTAATTTATTCTATATTGTATCTATTTTTGTATCAATATTTTAATGTCATTTGCTACAGAGCATCATTATAATTTTTTTGTCCACAATGAGACTTAAAGACCCCAAAATCCACTAAACTTCTATATGTTTGACACTGTCTTGTATAAATCAGAAATGGGGACTTAAACAGCACCTGCTCTGTCCTGTATTTCTTATGGTAACAAGTAGTCAGGCTTTGCTCTCCCTGCACATTCAGTGAGACTGTTCCCTCAGTCTCCCTGAACTGCCAGTCCCTAAAACACACATATATTGACACTCAAGGTATTTTCTGCCTGGTTGACTAGACAGCATGGCAAGTGTCAGGGCTCAGTGTAGAACTCCCAGAGGATGCTGATTGTCTCATAGAGACACTTGTAAGGGAATTCTGTCTCTCCATTTCTTACCTGTCAGAAGTTCAGTTCTCGTTCTCCATTGCGCTCAGTCAAGTTCCTAGTTCAGTTTCAAATGGGTGCAATTGCCACTGCTGCAGTGTTATTGGTGCAAAGCCTAGGGAATGGGAGGTGGAGAGCTTACATATCAATAATCACTCCTAAATGTCTGCACAAGTGTGGAGCTGGGAGCATGTTAAGGAATAATAAGAAGCTGGACCTCTGGTTCAAAATATGTGTTCAAAATTAAGATTGTTTAAATAACAAGCCACTTTTAAAATTATATAAATTTAATTTAACCTTTTTCTGGTGAAATTAAATTTTTGTAGACCCATGATCTACAGTTTAGCCTAAGCAATACATGAAAAAAAATATGATATGCTGGAGTAGGTGTGAGTCCAAAGGCCTATCAGTAGAGACACCAGGCTCTGAGCTTTTTCAAAATCACCTGCAACTGATCATGTGCAAGACAGACATCTTTTGTCCATAATCTCCCTAAAATGCATTTGTTATACAAAAAAGGGACACATTTTCATCTTAAATGCATTCATCTTACATCCTTACCACATCATTGTACCTAGCAAGCTTGCATATGTGCAATTAAGAGAACTTGCTCCATTGCCTTCTGCCAAATTTACTGATGGTCCTTGACCAGCGACAATAAAATAAAACTATCCCATGAATTGTGTAAGGAAACTCCCAAGAACAAAAAAGTAAAATATAAACATATTTTATTGTATGTTATAAAATGAGTGAGAAAGACTTTACTAAACTACTGCAGCTTATCACAATCTTATCTGCTTAGAGAGACAGCTGGCACTGCTTTTCCTTAGAACAGCAACAAAAAGCACTGAGGAACATGGAGATAAATTCTTCACCGGATGATTTGCTTCATAAATCTGTAGTAAACTTAAAATTTTGAAACCTGAATATCTGAAATCAAGGGCCCATGTCAATACATAAGCCTGCTTGAAGAAATAACCTGGTTTTTAACTGATACTGAGCATCCACGGCTTTTGTTTCATTGAGCAGAAATTCAGCACATACTATAAATTTTGGTGCACCATGCATGTGTTAAAGGTACCTGAAAATCAGACCACTTACACTTTGAAGCATAAACTTTTTCCCTAACAGAAACAAAACCATCATTCACAGGTACATACTATAATTTCTACCATATTGTTAGTAGTCTGCCGGGTATGCATGGTAATGCTACAAGTTCCTCACTATAAAGGAATTCTTCCTACATTCCCTCTGCTAACTTGTCTTATAATAATTTAACAAAGCACAGTTTCTTTTTTTCTTTGACATAATTCCAAGAGAAGTCGCATATGGAAGACATTATCTTTTTTCTATAACAGGTACTCTATTTTGGGGGTTTGTTTATGTGGGTTTTTTAATAGAAATCAAATGGATCATCAACCAAGATGGAGAAGATGTAAAAATGAACAATGTTTGGGGGGTTTGGGGTTTTTTTTACATATGATATCCGGGAAAAGAACTCCAGCAGTTGCTTTCAGTAAGAATTTTCTGTTTCATCAGTTGTTAGTAAATTTGTCATCACTTACTCTCACTCAAATACTAAGGCTTTCTGCATCCTTTCTTTCTTTCTTTCTTCTCTACCAAACTCCTCATGCAGCTGAGTGTGCACTCACACAGAGCTGTGCTGGAGTGTCCTGGATCTTGTACTCCCAGCAACCAGGGGTACAGTTTGTCACCCTTGCCAAAACTGATGCCTGAGGGGTTTTTGTACTTTTTTTCATTATACTTTTATATTCTTTTATATCCTTTATACCCTTCCCCATTCCTGTACTTTTTACTCTCTGTATCTTAACCCTACATGTTTACAACCCTTGTACCTTCGCCTCGCTCAGAATTCTTTGGGGAAGACGAAACAATCTCCACAATCTCAAGAGCATGAGGCACCAACCTTGAAAAGAGCCCCATCACTGGGACATGTTTTTGTAAACTAAGTTGTAACCGTTTTGAGGGGAGGTAATTTTAATAAGGGGGCAATTACTTCATTTGTTAAACTTCTCATTGGAGAATTTTAGATAGGTATGCTAATCTAGGGAGTCCATAAAATTGTATACGGGGAGATCGCTCTCTCTCTTGGTCGTCGTGGTGCGCCCGGAATCCTATTAAACCAAGATAATACCCCTTTTCCTATACTGCGTGTCTGCGTCTCAAATTTTTTACCAGCATTTTTAGGCATCAAAACGTTCTCTCTGACCTCAAGGAAAGGAGACACAATGACTGCTAATTGTGTTCAGCTGTTTGCACTTCCTTCTACGACAGTGTCCCCTTTCCTTCCACCGTAGTTAGTAAGGCTATAGCATGTAATCTTGAGGTAGAGAAAACAGTGGGTTCCTTCTTAGGAGGTGCCAGCACTTTCATTTTCAAGGCTCACATTTTCTCTCTTCTTCAAAAGAAAATGACTGGACAGCATTCTTGTCAAAGCATTTTCCTGACCCACGCTTCTTTTTATAACTTCTACAGGGCTAATTGTCTCTGTGTCACAAGGCTTTCAAGGTGTCAGTAGTGAAGTTTTTATCTTTCTGCCCATAAGCCTTAGAACTGGTGATCCTAATAAATCATCCTGAATTGTGCTGCCGTACCTTCACAATGCTATATATAGTTCTTTTGAAACTTAAGGAACATTTTTTAAGTCAAGTTCATTGTACTGAGTTGTTTAAAAACCAGTTTATCTTTTCACACTGTAACCTTGAAACAAGTCCAAATAATACTTTAAAATAATCTCCCAAATTAGTTACTTAACTATTAAAAATTCACCATGGATTTCATACCAAGTACAACGTAATGTACAGTGTTCAAATACATAGTCTTTAATGCATTGAAAAATGTTTAAATCTACAACAGTTTGACGATAACCTGCACCAGTCTTGAGCTATGAATGAAGAGAATTAAAAAATTATTTATTTCATTTTTATATTTTTGCTATTTTATTTGAATTTTTAAATGATTGATTGGAATAATTTATGTATTGCAAGAGTAAAATATCTTTGTCCTTCAGATAAAAATAAGAGTTATGCTTATTTTCTGACCCCATTATTAACACTTTCCACAGAATCTTCTAATTTTACACATGTAGGCAAAAAAAAATTGTTAAGCTTGAAAATCTTGGGGATTTTTCTGCTGATCATTCATCTGGAGTATTGCTTTTAAGTTTTGACACAATGAGCTCATTTTTATTTCCAACTGAAGACTTTAAAAATAATTTCTAGGAATTAATATTACTTGTGTCTTACATTCTTCTAATCACTTTTTCACAGCTCTGGAAATTTGCTATTAAGAAGTATCTAAAATTCTGTGTCTACCATAAGAATCATCGTGTCTAGTCGGCATTTCTTTTTTAATGAAGTAACCACTTGTAATTCCTAGAAGAGCTGAGGATGTTTTTTAATACTCGGTCCAATATTAATTGTGGTCTTTTTCTACTCTAGCTCTTTCTTCATGTCTCTTTTTCCCTATGGAGAGTTTAAAAATGAACCCATGAAGAAACCTATAGAAGTAAAAACAAGCATCAAAATAATTCCCATAAATTATTCAACTATAAATCCAGTGTTCTTCTGTCACTAAAAAACAACCATTGGTACTAAGACGGTAAGCTGTTAACATGAAAATCACTAGTAATTTTTTAAAATATGCTGCTCATATATAAACAGGCATTTACACATATACGTTGACTTTTCAAACAGCAGCAAATAGAAGCATCAATTCATGCAATGTAAATAACAGATTTAAAATTTCCGCCTTTGGGTCTAAAACAGGGAAAACCAAACAAAACAAAACAAGAAAAGAAAAGAAAAACAAAAACAAAACAAAAAATCAACTACTAAAAGGAAGAACTCCACCACTTGCTCTTCTCAGAGTGAAAGTTTTTATCTGAAAGGGAGGCCACCACAACCTTTCTGCAAGGACGGATCAAGGCTGGTACTAGTTCTGGGCAGAGCAAGGGGAAGCTGCTGCACAGCTACCCCCCATCACCCAAGCAGGGGACTTGTAGCTCCTGGGGTCTCTACACCCTTCTCCATCCCATTCAGAGGGATGGCACCAGGCATTTGGGTTGGACCTCTGTGAAAGGACAGATGGGAAAGCCTCAGGTGACTTCAGCGTGAGGGGCTGCCCAAAACCTCACAGCACAAAGGGCAGATGCCTCCAGAGCCTGCTGCCACACAAGAACCCACCAGGTATTTCTGAGTGAGCCTCTGAATTGTGACTAGCATTTTTTATGGTTTTTAATTGTCAGGAAAGCAAATAACTGGGTTTTTATGTTGTAGTGGCATTTTGAAAGAAGCAAAATCATTAATTGCCATATTCCCACACCCTAGACTAGAGGATGAAGAGCACATGTGTGAATCAGCACATTGCTGACCTACTACATATAAACATTTCAAATTCTTATGATTCCCAGTCTTGCAGAAACTTTCCATTCTCTCTAGCTTGTTCTGGCACTCATCCACATTTTGTTTTCTGACGTGCATTGAAATTTGCTGGTGTCATATCAGGAGAGATCGAAAGATGTTTGCGTATGGCTCAGTGCAAAAGGTTGCCTTTCCCATAAACCTTCCTCCTTCCTGTGCTTTTCAGAATCTAAATATATAAATAGTAATGAGTCTGACAGTTACAAAAATAATGAATCCTAGTATGTCGAAGAAAGTTATAGAACCAAATCTTTTTAACTTGATAATAATTTTGTGAAAACATATTCAATTTCAAATAAAATATAAAAAGGCTAAAGATGGACTTTTAGTGTACTATTAGTATATACATTTGTGCCAAGAAAGGTAAAATGGAATACCAATATTAATGTAGAGAAAACATGCCAAATTTAATCTTGATCTCCTATTGGTATGAGAGAGAAGCCTCTGTAACTGATAAAACTGAAACCTTCATCTGCTATACCTCTACCTCACAGCAATTGTAGCAGTTTACATCATCCCCCAAAACACTCCACAAGACAAAGATGTATTTTTGATGTACCAATCTAGTTTTCTACCCAAAAAAAGGAGGCAAAGTGATTGCAAAAGCCGCAGTTTCATTCAGTAAATATTGTCACTCCTTTTAAAATTTGTACAGAGATGCATGAAGCATCAGATACTAGCAAAACAGGCATGGTACAAACATTTGCCTTGTCATTCTGGAAAATCATTGACCAACAATGAACATGGTGGAGAGCTTTCCCACCACCTGCCTTTGGGTACTCAGTATTTTCAAATAAACCTGATTTTCCTAGGATCCCTTTGTGCACAAGGAGGAGATAAAAGTATCACCATGTTGAAACTCACTCAGCTTCACTCCAGAGCCCCAGCTGGTGAGTGCAACACCTGCATTGCTGACTGCCACAGTCTTTGCTTTGGTACCTGCCAGGTGTCCTTCCTGCTGAGGAAACAAGCCATGGCAAGATACCATGAGACAGGTGTATTTCTGTATGCGACCTCAGAGCACACAAAATTAGATTTCTGCTTTCAATCACTCCCTAAGATAACCTCTGTCTCTAATGGGAGTCTATATTTAGACTAAGAAGGAGACTACTTCCTAAGCTAGACTGAGTACCTGAAGTTCTGGTACCCAAAGTTAGAATGTGTGAACTATCCCTGAGTTTCAGGAGAGGTTTTCAGAGCCCACTCAGAAAATATAGAGAGAAAGTATGGAATTAATTTGAAGTTTTATTTCAAAAAATAATTCTTTACTTATTACTTGTCCTCTCATGGACGTATGAAGAAAAAAAAATTTTGGAGGAAATTTCTTTCGTTCTCTTTAAGGATATGTCATCAAGCTAATCATTACACAAGTTTCAGCAATACTGCCTGCATTGTGCTATCCTGATTTCATCAACTGTTAACTCTATAAAATCAAAGAGGGATAAAGTTCAAGATAATCACTGAAGAATGAGTATTGCCTTGTGAAATAAAATAGTACTATAGCTACTGTTCATTGGAATTTAGAGAATTTAAAGATCAGAACTGCCCAAGGTTTACATTCTCAGATACATTACAAGCATTGACTTTGATACAAATAAAACTCCTATGGACTGTATCAGTCTGTACTGTTCACAGTGCTGAGTCGTTAAAAAGAATGAGAATCTGAATTTAGCTTCACTGAGCATCTTGTAGTTACAAACACAGCATCACAGTGCCCTAACTTCATCAAAAAGTGCTTTAAATGTGCCACTTAAAAAGAACAGTCCTACGTCATTTGTTGGCTTTCATACCCATGAGACCTGGAACTTGGTGCATGAGCCCCTGGGATAAAAACTAACATTTGTTGAGTGGATTCCTTTAGGCACAGCTGATGCTAACTACACAGCATCAGCTACTTGATATTACATACTTACAGCTCATTCAGGATAAGTGTTAAGGACTAACAGGTTTGTGTACAAAACATTGATGATTAATATTCTGTAAGATTTAGACATTATCGAGAAGTATGATGTTAAGCAATTAATTTAGTGAAGTTGAATTTTAATGTTTAAAGCTGGCCTGATTTTTCAGCCTTCTAAACATTCCTATCAGAGTGATCATTAATTTCCTAATGGGTATGTGTTCATTTGCAGTGCTGTCTGGCTTTATCCCACACCTTGAAGCAGGCTGAATTGTTACCATTAAATTAAATGCAAGCAGATACAGAGTAAGATGGCTGTCTAATATGTTTGGAAATAGTCACTTTTCCTTCACTTTAGCCATCTTCTATCTTTCTCTCACATACCGATTCTCATACCCCTTTTTTCCCTCCTTTGAATGGATGATCTCTTTCTCTCACTGAAATATAAAAAAATCTCTATTTCTCTTTTATTTTTGTTGTGAATGTATATTCTTTATGAAAGGCTAAAGAGAAGCCACCCACACAGGTGAGTACACTGATGACTTTTACTTAGCCACAGATCCCATAGAAACATGGGGTTGGAGTGCCAGCCCCAGCCAAGATGTCTAAACCAGCAGAGATGAATTACACTGTGAAAGTGGTGATTTCTCTTCATTAACTGGAAAAGAATTCAGGCACTTAACTTTGAGGTGATTCAGGCTGGCAAAACAAGTGCTGCCCGGAGCGAAGAACTGATGAACATTGCTTCATAATGCTGTCAGGAGTTCAAGGCCACTGTTTAAGTGCAGGATAATACAGGAACCAGAGTGAGCTGCGCAGGCATATGATGGATTTCTTCATTTTCTCACCAAGTTTCTTCCTTCCAGGAAATACTGGACACTTGAGCTTTGGAGTTCTGATATAACAGGTACTGGAAAATATGAGATTCTGAGACCGGCAGAGTTCATGGCACTGGTGATAAACAGCATGAAACAAAGTTATTTCCTATTGGCTGAAAATGTCCTGATATCCTGTATGCAACAAAAATTGACTGAGCCATGTGGGTTTTTTAGCATTGCTTGAAAAATGTATCTGAATGGCTTTGAGACCCCTCTGTTTTCATTACAAAGAGATTTGTGTATCATAACAAAAAATGCATGTCTTTGTAGCAGAAGGGTCTAAACTTCCTAAAAAAGTTTTATATTGCCTCCTCTAATTATGTTTTTGTAGCTTGCCACAAACCCAACATTTCACTTGACTTGAAAATCTAAGAAGACTCAGTAATATTCAATCCTTTTTCTCCCTCCAAAGATGTAGAAATGTATATCCAGCTCAGAAAAGCAGTAATCAGCATAGCATTTGGGTACCTGATAAACAGTAAGTAGGTAAACTAATTTCTCTTATTCTCCTTCAGCAGCGTAATGACAGCAAATGTGGTGTATGGTTTCCATTGAAATGCTAAACTATCACATATTTCATGACCCTCAACTCTGCATAAAGTATGCTCTATAAAACAAGTTTTTGCTGATATGCACATCTAGGAGTGTAATGAAATGAAAATCTACACTGTGTGCTCAGTTCTCTCCTCAAGGAAAATGACAAATTTGAATGCAGTAAGGGACAACACTGTGATGGCGCAACATTTATCTACCTAAAGTAGACTCAGAACAGAAAACCTACATGTATGCTTACCTCAGCAGAAAAGACAGGGCCAGAAGCAAATAACTTTTGGGACTGATCAAAAGCACCTAGAGCAATAAATATTGCCATAAAATAGATTCTCTGAAAAATGAGGATTCAGACACAGGGGGATTCATCCTTACCTGATGTTTCCCATGTCTACAATCTACATCTAAGTTAGTCATCGTAAACGCTTGGTTAGAGGGTGTATTTTCAGATATGCTTTGTCCAATCTACACTTAACTTCATTTTTAGGATGGGAAGTGCTTTTTCTTCCCTTGTTGAGACTTCAGGTGCTTGTTCCTCCCTGCAGCCTAGAAAGGAAGTTGACCCAAGAAACCCCTCCAATGATATCTCTGCATTACACACACACACACCTGATCCCTTACTGATGCTGAATTTAAGTTACTCTGTACATTGTGATTTGTCATTCTTGCCTTCTCACAGGCAGTATTCTTCAAACTGTGCAAAGCACAGAGAGAACAGGAATTTGGGATGATATTTCATCTTGGGTCATTGGTGACAATTTGCCAGTGATGCAGTCTGTCAGTACAGAGTAGTTTACAGGGTCACAAAAATCAGCTTTGCATATACTGCTCTCCAAGGACAGTGGAAGACCTGGAGCTCAGTGATGCCTTCCACATGCTCACACAAACTAAAATTCAGAATAACCATAAAAGTATCCTGCCCACTCTGGTGTTACCACAATGCTAAAATTGGTGCTGAGTTTCATGTTCTTAGCAAATATGGAAATATTTATAAACACTTCATCAGCATTTTTTTCCCACATGACATTTTGTTTAAATGTCTTTTAGGTCACTTTTAAATACAGTGTCACATTTCAAGGGCTGTCTAATATTACAAACACATTAGCAAAACTGAGTGCTGTCTCTTCCGCTGGGACTAGGTGAGAATTGATCTATTAATGCACAATACATGAAGCCAAATTTAACTTCTAATTTGCCTGTTCCTTAACATGTAGGAAAAGAGCACCCTGGAAGTGCCTGCTAATTGATGCATTTTATGCTCACCAACAAAACCAAGAATGCATAGAGCAAGAGACTGATCAGTTCCTGGAACTAATGCCAACTCTTCTGAATTTCCAAGCTCTTAAGAGTTGTTTTATAGACCTGGAGTTCATTATTTACTTCTATCTTAGGTACTTGCTACCACTGGTACTGCTTACTGGAACTACTAATAGTACTACTGGGTAGGTACTACCTACTGCAGGTAACAACTGCAGAAAACCAGGGGAGGCAACAACTGCATTATGCTGGATCAGAGAGCTGGAAAATAAGGGGCATTTTGCAAGGGCAGAAATTGCTCTGAGAAGACCCTGGGAAGAGTCTGATGATCACATAATGTTGTTGAGTCAGGAGAATGACAGTAGAGGAGATTTTGTCAAGGAGTTCAGTTTCCTTTGGGCAGAAGTTCCCCTATCAGGTCCACAAGCACATAGAGCTTGTCTTTGTGGGGGTGGCATCAAAGTAAAGCCTTAGACAAGAAAGTATGGCTTGCTGGGATGAAATTTCCAGCACATGAAGGAGTGAGGTGCAGAAAAGGGTTCCTTGGCAGTCATTCTCTTCCCTTCCACACACTCCAACCAGTTTTTTTGGCTATTCACCTTTTTTTTTCATGTTTTTGCTTGTTTTTTTGTTTGGAGGCGTTTCCTAATTTAATGAAGAGACTATGAACTGAAGCATCTGTCTGCATTTTGCTAGTGTTACTGTGTCTGGAGTCCCAAGAGGGAAGGGAGTGCCAAAAGTTAATTTATGCAAGTTCATTAGCCCAAGGCTTTTTCCCCTCTTGTGTGCACTGGACTGACCTTTGCCAGAAGCTGCCTTGACTTGTGCCTGGCCTATTGTCACTACCTCCTCGATTTTCTAGTTTTTCATGCTGCAGATGTGTTTTTCACCATACTTCTGGCACCAACAGCAGACTCACAACCTGCATTTAATTCACAAGCAGCATCTTAGCATTCAGAAAGGTAAAGCAGGAGCATCAGTTTGTCAGATAAAATCAATAAATGCTTGTGATTCAGCAACAAAGGCCAGCCGTGTAAATAGAATCCCAGTAGGCAATGCCCGCTGTAACACCCTTCATCCTGGGATCATGTCAGGCCAGGAAAAACTCAGCCTCAAGAACACTGCAGTCAAAAAGATGCTGCTTGTTGGAGCACAGGAGGAGTTTTCCTTTTCCAGGACACCATGGTAAAGGAGCATGAGTTTGTTTGCCCATCAATAACTGTGCAATCAGGATATAACCAGACCACACATTGGCCAGTAACACCAAAACCACAGGAAACAGCCTGATCAAAGTATGTAAATATAAATATGTTCATGTCATGGGTCACCATGAAACAGCTCCTAAACAGAGTACACCAACTCCTCATAACTCCAGCTAAAAGAGAGCTTCAGAGCCCAAGTTAGCAAGCTGGCACTAGCTCAAGGTTGCCTTGAAAGTTATCTTTTCAGTGTTTTTTATCCCAGACACAACCTTCAAGAAAAGGGGGTTAAAGTAACAAAGGTGGCATTCTACACCTGCTGCAAGAACATTTTAAACAGATGCTGAAAGTTTCCACAATTAAATGAAGAGGAAAAAGAGAAGCAGAGCAACTTCCTTAAGGAAAATAGAGTATTTTGAAATATGAGGACACTGTGTGGTAGCAGTGTTTTTCTCTTCACACTCCTCTTTCTCTTTCACATCAACTTCTTACATATGCTTATCAACTTACGTCTAAAATTATGCATCAGATGTTGTATATCATATTTTACTTCCCTTACTTGTAAGTACCTGTCCCTCTCCCAGTTGCTCAATACCTGTGTTAGCATAACAAATAATTTTGTAAATATCATTTTAATATAGATATTTAAATATATGGCTATACTTTAGCTACAACAACCCCCAAATAACTTTTTCAACTTTCCAAAAAATTGCGTTTTACTGACCATAATTTTGTATATAAAAGTCTGTACTCCTATTTTCCATTTCAGGCTATGTATATGTATTAATGATAAAAACATTATAAAAATAATTCAAAAAACAGAGCAATTCACAAGTAATAGGTGGCGTTTAGTAATTAAATATCAACTGCATCAAAATTAATAGTAAGGAAATTGTTAATATAAAGTAATAAAGAGATGTGTACATCAAAGTTAGAAGCTGACAGACTAGAAATTATTGAATATCTAAAATTAAAATGCCAAAGCTGGATCTGGTAAATAATGAGAAACCGATTGACTCAATCACCTCAGAGGAAATGAGTTCAGCTGTATAGAAAAATGCAATTGTGTCGATGGGTATCAAATAGAATATTTTATAGATTTTTTTGGACAGAGAGAGCAGTATTTCAGATGAGGGGTATATCATGGAGCAATGCATGCCCAATGAGCTGAGTTCCAACAGCTGTGATTTGTAAGATGAGTGAGCTAGAACCTCATTCAGAGTGACAACATTTGCCCTGTTTGATTAAATAATTAATTATTTCTTCATCAAAATCCTATCAGGTAGCTTAAAACAGGTCACAGATAAACTAATTCATAGAGATCAGATTGATTCACTCCATGGCAAATTTATGACTGATAATTTCTGTAAATTATCTAATTTAATACAGCAAGTAAATAAATTAAACACCTCTTCTACAGCAATCCCTGTTGATACTCAGAAAGCCTTTAAAAGGCAATTTACTCAAGACCTGAAATTAACTGAATTTCCAAAATCTTTTAGTAATCCTTTATTATTATATTTTACTGTCATTGCAACGCTTTTTCCTAGTCTTTGCCAATGCATGCAGTGGAGACGGAGGGAGAGAATTTGGCCCTCCCTCCTTAGACATTTGTCTTGCAGCTCAATAGGATCAGCAATGAGGGAAGCAGTTCCTTCCCCTTTGACTCGTTTATTCTTTCTTCAGCCAATGGAGAAAATTAGGTGTTTAATAAAGCCTCAGAAGTCCTGGCTGCTTAGGCTGAGTTATCTCAGGTTTACCCTGCATTTTCTGTGATGAGTTGGAATGCTTTGCAATGACTGCTGCTCATTATGTCACACAAACACATTCACGGGGATGGAGCTGTGCTGTGTTCCAATCCTTGTCAAAACAAGCCAGCAAAACAATGCCCCTGAAAAATGTGCTGTCATCCTGACATTTGCTCTCTAGAGGGAAAAAAAGGAGGGGGAAAGGGAATGGAAACAAAAGGCTAGTCTCACAAGCTTGCTGAAGGAGGCAGCATGGGTTGTGGGCAGCAAGCTGACAGTTACAGCATCCACATCAGGGATGCGTGGGACACACCTCAGGGATGTCCCTGCCCCAAGAGAGTTTCATAACAACCGAGCTGTGGGCTGTTCCTTGATGGTGTTGTAATCCCTCTCCTTGACTGCCCTCTGTTTTGTGTAATATTCTGAAATACTCCAAGCAGAATGAGAATGACTCAGTAAGAGGGAAACTTAAGCTCCAGTCCTCTTTCTAATCCAGTTATTTCTTGGCTTATGTTTACAAAGCCAAGATAAGCATCAGCAGAAGAAGCTGAGGCAACATTGTCAGAGGATGTGTGTGTTCATCCCACATTCCTGAGAAGGACCAGAAGGATCTTAGGAGAAAAAGGTGAATCCTTGTCTGCAACAGCCTCAGCGAGGCAGAGGTGCAGCCCAAGCACAGGGTGGCCAGCCCTGCCTCCAGCAAGCTGGCAGCTGCTCTGAAGCAGTGAATAGAAACAATACAGCAGCAAAGAGAAGCAGAGGTAAGTGGCATGGGGTACCACAGCTTTAGTCTACTAGCCAGCCCACCATTTTCAAGGACTAACAGGCTTCCAATCAGAATTTGAAAAATAAAGAGATTAAGATATTGAATTACTATCAGCAGGCAAACCACAGGGGTCTGAGGGAGAAGAGGCAGCATGTTTCACCCCTTCTGGCAATGTATCTGTCCCCTTTTTCTCTTGTCAGTATAAGAACTTCACCCTGAAGACAAATGTAAGAACAACCATTTCAAAAAAGATCAAAGTAAACTCCTCTGATTTTTCCTTACAGCATGCTGTCTTTTTTGTATAACCCAGTCTTTCAGCAAAACTGAGACAAATATCATGAATTATTATCAGCCACCTTGAAACAGTAGGGGCTTTTTTGTAAATATGTTATTCAGAGAAAAACACTTTGCCTAGATCTAATCAGAAACTAATTAGAATCAGCATATGCTTTTCTGCACAGTTACCATGTCATGTGGAACACGAGATGTACAAACCCAGATCTAATCAAACTGAGATGCTTAGCATTAGCAGTATTATCATCTGAAGAGTCTTCTGCAGTCAACAGAAAAAGAAATAGCAGCATGATTCAACTTACCTAGTATCCTGAACAATCCTTTAGAAATTATTATTGCTCCTCCTTGACTACAGAAGGGGTCTGAGAGTGTGATTTACTTGCATGAGCACTGATAGCCAGCAGTATTTTGGATGACACAGAGTATCCACCTGGCCTGCACCTGCCCCTTTGGAAGAGCACAATCTCAGTCCTAAGTCTCTTGGTATATATGCCAGGCCCAGGCAGGTGTCCCAGATATCCTGGAGAATCCCAAATGGCAACTGTGAATGGCACTATAGCTACTTCTGGATGCTTCAGGTAGGGCCTGAAGTCATCAAAGGTGAGCCTGGGACACTGCTAAAGGCTCCAGTGAAGAGTGTCAAAAGCTGAAGGTGGATGGCTTGGCTAAGAGAGAGTCAAGGAGCCAGGAAGCTGCCCAGGGCAAGCCATGAGCATGGAGCTGTTTGTTCTTGAGTGAGGCACTCCTGTGCAGTGAGGGAACTGCTGAGACACTGGCGTTATAAAGCCCACATGTCAGACTCTGCTTGGACCCACTCCCAATTTACACGAAGTCATGAAGCCATCAGACACATATAAATACAAATCCCATTTTCCTGCAGCATTTTTTATTCTACCCCTATTGACATTATCAAGTTATAGAAATAACACTCAGAGAGAAAGAACCAAAGAAAAAGCCAGAATGTGCAAAACTATAATCTTTGGCCACCACTAAATTATTCTCTGTCAAATTTTCTTGCCTGATGAACATCCCACTTGCTCTTTTGGTGTTCCCTCTTGGATAAAGCTAAATATTTTCCTGTACTAGAAAAAAACCCCTTCAGTTTTACCATTAATCATAGAACTAAGACATTCATATGAAACAATTCATTTTATGTCAACACACTAGATTTTAAAAGGAGATATGAGAGATTTTCCATCTTATGTGGATCAATGTTGTTGTGCAATCAAGAGAAATTTCAGTCCATTTTTCAAACCATCTGAAGTCCCACGTTTTGAAGAAAAATCATTCAGCACATATAGTTTCAGCTCAAGTGGTAATTTATGATTCTGTATGACTGCAATGGTATTTGTAACACTGGCCACCAAAGACTGTCACTGGGACTCTGCCAAGCAAAATGCAACAGTCTCCCATGCTAATTGCAGGTTTTCATTTAAAAAAAATCTGCAAGATAGGACACACTCTTTGCACGATTGAAAACTGTTCAGCAGATTTACAGTTAGTAGATAATCATGTATAGTTGAACGTATTTAACCATTAAATCATTTCAGAGCATACAGAGGCACAGCCATATCCTGCTACAGCGCTATCCAGCTCAAGGATCCTAAGCAGGTTCCTGAGCTGGAAATCTAGGCTGTCTGCACAGAGAAGCAGTATCTGAACTCTGTCTATGCTAATTTTAATTTGGGTACCTACAGCAGATACCCCATTTTCAGGTCCTGAAATAACTCCTACTTTGTGTAATTCTGAGACCAAGTGAGAGGTGAATAGAATGCTAATGCTGAAATACCTGTTGACCAACCAAGACTGACACAGAAGTAGGAAGGCGGACTATAAAGACTTTCATTCGTTTAATGTAAATATATTAGTGTTTTGGCCTTGTGTGTTCAGGAATGCCAAAACACCACTCAGATATTATATTTAAAACAACTTCATTATTCACAAATGCTCCTGCATGTTCAACTTGTTAGGACCACTGTGTGTCTGATGAAGGTGAATGTGCTTTGATCACAAGGTGCATGGGATATCATTTGTCCATCACATTGAACAAGTGGAAGGAATATTGTTTGTGTGCGACGTTGACCAGGCACAATCTGCAGAACTGCCCAAAGAAAAACAGCTTTTAGACGTCTGGCCTTTTCAACCTTCAGCTTGGGATAAGAAAAACAGCTACAGGCAGATTTGTTCTTGAACAGCAGACATGCTGCTGGTAGAACTAAAAAAGAGTGTCACCTTTGACAAGAATGAAGGACAGAGATGCTGTTGAGAAGTCGCAGGAGCACCGCTGTTGGAAGCCAAAGAAGAGGACATGATGAAAATCCTTGAAGGTGTCAGACTGCATACTGTGAAAAAAAAGAAACATTTTGCAGATATTCTTTGCATAGGCACCCACAAATCATCCAAACACATTGGACACAAGCCCAGCTCCAGGCCCCAGTGCCTTGGCTGGCCTCCAAGCAGCATCATGGGCAAGTGGATCAGGTGAACTGCAGAAGCTAAGAGAAGTCATAAGAGAGTGTATAAGTATCTTCTTGCAATGAAGTTTCAGTCAACAAGAACACTGATGCTCTTCCCCTTGCAACAGCCACATCTAAGATAAATAAAATATTAAATATTAACCTGCTGAAATGTGTATACTTAAAATATAACTGTATATTAACTTTTAGGTGGAGCATTTGTACCCCATGATGAGACAACTTCAGGGGATTTAGCTTTGTCTTTGTACATGATTATAAAATTTCTCTAAAACTTGTTCCTCAGATAAAAAAACTTAAGGGGAAAAATGCAAGGTCAATCCAAAGCTAACATGAGCACAACAAAAAATCCTTTGAATAGACCTTGAAGCTGAATGATACACCAGAGCTATTTACTAGTGAGATAGGCAGTGCATGTGCTTGATGACAATAATAATGCTGTTATCAACATGGAAACGCTGGGTTTAAACTTAATCTTTTCCCTGATAAACTCTCCCTTCACCAGCTCAAGGATTTATAGCTAAAAGCATTTCAGACTCAAACTCAGGACCAAACTGTGTATCAGTTTGTCCCATTTCTGTAAGGATTGGAAGACAGTGCATGTTAAATGCCAATGCTTAAAGTCCAGACACCGAGGAGCAGAGCTGAAGGATCTGAGAAGGTCTCTGGGGAGCCATAAAGTGAATAAAAAGCCAGTGCAGCCAACTGTGCTGAGAGCTGGCCGAGGGCTCAGCAGCACTCCATGCTCATAGAGCAGTAGCTGAGGCAGCAGAAGTGGGGGTGGCACTATCCACCCAGCTGCAGCAAACCAGGGGAAAGAAAACTAATGAGCAGATAATTAGTGTTCACACAAGGTCTGTAGTCTTGTACGGAAAATAAATGTCTTGCGCTAAAAAGTTCAAATAGGGTCCTTTGACTTTTTTTCAGTAGTGTGTGAAAAGCCTTTTGCTCTTCCCTAAGATGCACATTTATTTTGAAAAGCATAGAAAAATATATGTTTCTGTTTCCAATTTTTACGGTGTTGCAGATTTTTTTGTTAAATTATCACTAATTATTGTAATCAGTCATAGAAATGTCATTTCATTTTTGCTGATAGAAGACACATTCAAAACAGCTGAAATCAGAAATGTTTCTTTTACATTCACTTTTCAGTAGTTTATCCATTATTTCAGAATTTTCCCCAACTTACTGAAGTGAGAGACTTCTGTGACCAAAGCCGGTGATTAGCATGGGATGACAAAAATCTAAGTAAAAGGTGAGCCACAGCTACAGCAGGAGAGATGGAGAGACAAAGACAACTGTGCTTCCCACAAGCAGAGAGTCAGTCATTGAGGGATCAGTCGAAGTTATGCAATTAGGCCATTAGTGCCTGAATATGTGCTTTGCACTTAACTGCAGAGGTACATGGAGCTTTCTCCAATGTCCAGGAAAAGAAATGGCAGTGCTTTTCTGGTCTTCTACGTTTGACCAGCCTATGAGGAGGAGGAAAATTAGTACATAATGCTTGGAGAGCAAAATTCCTTTCCTGACGGTAAGAACAGAATGTACAAATCCTCATGTGGGTTTTGTTGCTGATTTGCCAGTAGTAACATTCAAGTTGTGACATGCAGCTTTACAATAAAGTAAAGTTTATTTTGTATAGATTCTTTTATTAAAAATTGCCTCCCAGGTCGTTTTGCTAAATATTGGACTAGTCTCAGCTAATCAATAAATACAGCTGCAGGAGAGGAGAGCTGTCAGATCTGTAAGCAAGGAAAACAGTTTTCAGCTGGTTTGAGTACCAGGGATTGCCTCATCTTTCGAATGTCCCCTAACAAGTGATTAGGATGTGCTCATTGGAATAAAAAGAGTTTGCTAAATAAAATTTTGCTCTCTGTGGCATTTAATCTGCTCTGCTTCAAAACAGAAGCTGTAGTGTCACCATCCACATACTTGGTGTGAGACAGTCCTAGAGCACCCAGGAGGAATTTGGACCTCTCAGCTGAGAAGAGCAAACCCTAGACTTCCCCTGTCAGTTGTCCAGTGTCCATCAGTAACAGTGCCAGGGTGAAAAACGGGTTGAAGAAAGCTGTGCTTTCATTTTGTGTCACTGACCACCAGTTTGAGCACTTGTCTAATATGCAGCATATTTTGCCTCCAGGCCAAAGGGGCTCAGAGTTGTGTCTTCCCAGTTCTTCTAGTTAGATGTGAAAAAAGAGAGCATTGTCCCACATTAGTACTTGTGGAGAGAACTTCCCCCAAGGCAGAGATAGCAGGAGTAATGTCACATCTCTTTAAAAAGCCCCTCAAAGTATACAGTATAAATTCATGCAAATACAAACAGAAAAAATATCTCATGGAGCAGCTGGTCAACAGATGTAACAAGCCTCATATAAAGCAAGGAGACTTTCACCATTACTCTCAAATTTTTTATGATACAATACTTGCAGATATATGTTGAAGATTTTCATATGCTTTTTCAAATTAAGGCAGAATTCCTTCTGCATCCAAGAATCCTTGTCCATCTTTTGGACTTCCTTTTGGGCATGTTTTGCCATGATCCTAGCCATGCACAGGTTTACAGCGTGTTTCAGAAGAGACTCGGCATGAAGAATTACCTTTTAAAAGGTACCCTTTGAAGGCAAAATAGGTAGCAAGGGACAAAAGAAATTTGCTTACTGTCATGTTTCACAGAATAATATATTTTCAAATTGTTTAGAAAAGTATCAGCAACATCTTCATGAAAGCCTGCTCATTTTTAGGAGATTAGAACCCTTTGTGTTTTTTGGATCCTTTTTTCTTTTCCAGGGGTCAGTGCACAGACACAATTTACTAGAGTATAGTTCAGTTTTATTTCAAGTACACAGTGCTAACAGGAGCCCATAATAAGCACTGCTCATTCCAGTTCCCCTTATAATGACATCCTTGACACTTCCAATAGCAATGCATTAAAACTGAACTGGGCCAGCCCTACATGTGATAAACAGAGCACTGTTCCTACATTGTAAATCATCAAGGGATTCTTTACAACAAGGCTTAACATTTGAAACTGTTTATAAGGGTTCCTCATTTTCCTCTTTTAATTAAAAATCATATACCCTGATGCATGCATTCAGACTGCTAAGGAGAGTAAAAGTAAGCATTTGCACAGTCACAAAAGCAAGACGTCAGAGTGAGAAGTCCTTGGACACACTCTTGGTGCCCCTGCTAAGGCTAGCCTGCATTTTCTGATGCCAACCACAGCAGAATAAGAACTTACAGTAGGAGTAAATGGCAAATACTGGAGGATGGATTAATAGCTCCGTGGCACTTTGAAGTCTACATCCAGTAGTGAAAATGAAGTGCAGTTAAACACCAAGTATCATAGAAGGCACCAAACATTATTCTTTTGCAGTTCACTTCAAAAGTGAGTTTAGAAGTTGAAGTGGGGAATTAACTTCAGACTGGAGGTCTGTATTTAGACCTAGCAAGAAATCATTGAAAAGAAAGAATGGCAACCCTGAGACGCAAATGAAATGAGCTGCCAAGCAGATTTTTCACAGTCATGATAATTATTTTTGAAATCTCACAGCTTGATTTTCTCCAAGTAGAAAGCAATTCTCCTCACTATTCTCTTTCATGACAACTTGGGCATCAGCTTCCACAAAACTGTTTTTCACTTGCAGTGGTATTGTTAATTATTATAATGAGATATGCAAGTATCTAAGGCTTTAAAAAAATCCAGATATGGTGCCTCATTGTCTATTTAATTAGAACACAATAAAGTGTAGAATTTACCCTTTTCGATGTTTTGCAGACAATTTTCACACATGTGGTAAGTCTGTTAGAAATTTCATGCATAGCTAGATTTAAAGCTACCCTGATGTTTGTCAGATACAGCTGAAGTAGTGATTTTGTGTTGTAGCTATAATTAGGTGGCATATTGCCATGATCTTCCCTTTTTCTCTCTTCTTTTTTGCAACTCAGATGTCAAAGCAAATTATCGATCAGCTGTGAGATGTAAGGTCGGTTATAGGAAAAAAGTTTAACCTAAATTTTCATTAGTATTTCATTTAAATTTGTAAGTTCCTGAAGGATATTCTCATGCAGACAAACTGTGACTCCCACTCAGCTCCTGTTGTTCTCTCATCCTAAGGCAGCCTGTCATTGAAATGTTCTCACCTGGGAAGTAATTGCTTGTTTCAGTGGGGGTCTTGGTGACTGTGTGTCCTCCTCGTGAGAACTATCACTCGTTTTGGCTTTTTTAATTCTTCTGACAACAGAAAAAGCAAGAAAATGGAAAGGAGGAGAAATAGTCTGCACAGTGAGAGCTGGCCAGTGTGCCTGGGTGCAAGCAAAGGGCATCCCTTGAGGAGAGCATACCATGAGATCGACCCCCACCAGCCCAAGGAGCTGTCTGCAAATCTTTTGGGTAGCAATGGGCACCTTGTGCTGGCAGTTGCTCTCACAGCTGCTTCTCAGGATCGTGTAGAGACATGGTTAGAGAAACTGACTCTCCTCCACTTCTGCATAGCTTTTCTAAATCAAGGGCAGGAGGTTCTGGTAGGGGATCTAGGAGATGTCCTTCTGCCATTTCCAGCTGTGTCGGCACTCCAAGTACTCAGATGAGACATGGGGTGGGGTTGACTAAACTTCTTCTGTTGCTTCCCTTCACCACCATCAGCAAGGAACACAACTGATCTCATCCTCGGGTAGACATTTAAAGCAGCAGAAGCAAACCACATTTTGCAATGTGCACTTCAAACGTGCTTGGGAAGTCTTCTATCTAGCAGAAAATGTACAAAAAGACAACATAAGTGTGCAAGATAAGTCCCAGTCAAGTCCAGAGATAATGATCTAATCCTCTCCTGCACACATTGCAAATGTTTTGAGAAATATACATTCATTGGTACCTTCCATAATGACAGACACAAAGTGGAAGTGAAATATCATTTACCTTTGCTTTCATTTTAAATCCCTTTGCTGTGCTGTTTAAAGCTTTGGTTCTTTCATGCAGAAGGTGGGAGGGGGGGAAATTACACTTCCCGTTCAACAGCAGAATTTTGCATTTCTTTTAATATCCAAATATTAAACTCTCAATGCTTCTTAATAACAAAATTATATTGTATATTACATAACTATTCTTTTATTAATAGTTAAATAGATAATGTTAAATAATAGTTCTCTTAGTAATATCTAAATTTCTGATTTCCAGCTCAGTTTGCAATTTCTTCAATGATTCTGTTTGCATCACAATGGCTCAGATAGTTACAGTATTGATTATTTGAAGATTTCAGCAGTGGTTAATCCAACCCTCACAATCTTGAGGCTTGTCTGAAACCCAAAAGTAGTTAACTTTCTTCTTTTCTGCTTTTGAGATTCTTGACTCAGGCTTGAACTCCTTCAAGCTGTACTGGGTCAAATGAATGTCTTTTTGCCTGCTTTCTTTGCAGTACCCATCCCTCTGGTTGACTGCACTGACCAAATACCATGCCCATTTTGCAGGGTGAAGGGCAATGGCAAATAAATCCTAAGAAGAAAATCTTACCACAAAGTTATGTGATGTTTAAGCAGTTACACTATGACAACACCACCTCCCTGAGCCGCAGCTGTTATTTCCCACTCCAAACACGAGCAGACTAATGATTTGCCTCCTCACCTCTTTCTTCATACCTCTGTGGCTTGTCAGTGAATCCAGCACTATTTCTAACATTACTGCCGTCTTGCTTTCAGTCTCCTGCTGAACAGCATGTCAGTAGGTGGCAGCCCATGGCTCATTAAGGTGGTTCTGCGGTGCTAAATTCACAGCACAGTCTGGATTTACAGCTTTTTCAGTGGACAATTTATTATTTTAATGCCTTTTTCCACCGTCTGTTATACTGGGAATGATGGAGACTAGCAGTAATGTGTCTAAATCCAAATTTTACTGCAAATTGCCCAATTTTATGTTCTCTAAACTGTGGCCCACAGTCAGACATTATTATTCACCATGTACAATGTATAGTGAAAGATTGGCTGGATATGTATTATCATGCGTTACTGCAGTAACTCCCATGGGGAATTGAGAGGAGCAGTTCAGGATACACCTCTCAGCAATTTTTTAACATGGAAAGATCTCTTTGTTTGTTTTTTAGAAGGAATAAAATATAAAACAATAAATTTCTTCATGACCTTTTCATTCTAAGAGGACCTTCCAGAAATGTGTCCAAAATTGTGCATGTAGCAACCAAAATCCCAACAGCTAGAAACAAGTCCTGTTAATTTCACACCCTCAGTGACTTAGGAACAGAACATCCTCAGCAATCAGAGAAAATGCCTCCGCTGCCCGTGCAAGGTAAGTAAAGCAGGGATGTGAGATTCTACTGAAGCAATGGTACACACAGCATAAGCATGTGAATGATTGCGTGTATGTGTCCATATGTACCCTCTTTCTGAGTTTTTGTCACACCCACTGCTACGTGGTCAAATCTTGTCAAAGTGAGTTGGGAGGATGATTCATCCTCACTGGTGGATAGCTCAGACCTGACAAACTGTTCATTTGGGGGTGGTTTTTTAAAGTTTATAATGTTAAAAATAGGAATGTGCAAGTTACGTCATGGGATGGCCACATCTCCAAGTTCCTAGAGGAAAGAGGTTCCAGCAGAGCAAGATACAAATGCAATAGAGAATTTTCTGGCTGGGAAAAAGACCCTCAGAACAGCCCCAGTAGGCAGGGAAAAGGGGGAGAACAGGAAGGTGTGTCTGACCTGGCAGAAAGGGAGCCAGGCTTGTAGAGCAGAGGCAGTTTCTCCTTCCCTTGTCTTGAGTAGAGCTGCTATGATAGACAGTGAGGGCAATCCTTCTGCTTCTGTGTGAGCATGAAACATGGAAACAGGTTCACTTTTACTGTGGAGATGTCCTGGCAAATACCATTTCAGCATTCCTGACTTTGTTGGCAATGTTTTGAGCATTGCAGCAGCCAGAAGATAAGGCTCACCTGTTCTGATAAGCAGAGGATTTCCTGCAGCCCATATGACTGATGTGCCTGAGCCCTGAAGCTGAGCAGGACTCTGACCACAGCTTGGATGACAGTGACACCTGCACAACCTTCCTGCACTTCAAAATCATCCCAGCAGAGACAACATATTCTCAGAAAGTTCAGAGGAACAAAAGGGAAACAACAAAATAGGTTACCAGGACTGACCTTACTAAGGGGGAAGAGAAAGCGAGAGACTGAATTGTTATTTCAAAGGCAACCTGCCATGAAGGAGCCAAGAAAGGACTTGGTAAAACTGTTGGCACGGATTGACACATCCAGTTATCACTACCACCCCCCTCTCTTATGTTTCATGACCCACAATAGCACAAGCTTAGCACTGAACCAGGCTCCGAAGCACACACAAAGTCTTGCTTTAACCTGCACATCCCCACCATCTAGAAGCTGGGTGAATTATAGTTACTATTTCATTAGGATTGATATTGATGGAAAGGGCAGGAAGACCATGAGCAGGCTGAAACCTCACAGACCCAGTAGGTTTTGGTTATTGTTGTCAGATATGCCACTGTGGTGGACAGAGGTCAGCATGAGACAGTGGGTGCCACACAGCCTTGTGGAGACTGACCTGCATTATAGGCACCCTAGGGAGATCTAGGAGGGGAAGGCAGCTTATCCCATGGCTGTGCAATATCCCTGTTAAACGTATGGTAAATAGAAAAGCTGCAGTCCTGGAAAAACAGGGAGGTACTGGTAAACAGACTGGAGTGCCTGAGAAAAGGCAGACTTCAGAGCACTTAGCAGGAAAACCATATTTGACTGACAAGAAAACAGTGGCAGGAGTGCAGAGGCTTGCCCAAAATCACTCAGGCAGTTACAGATAATTAGCGAAGTTGAGTTTTGAGTAACTTGTCCTGTGTTTGGACCTGCTTCTCCCAAAGATGTTGATGTGGTATTAAGGACAGACTGATGGATAATGTCTTTCAGATGCCAGGTCTCCTGTTTAAAGCATGGCTGGTTTTTGTAGAGTTGTCAGCCACAGTTTTTAATCAGGAGGTAAAGAGCTGATTTTCCAAATTAGATTGGAGGTTAGGATCAAAGGTTAACTTTTCTAAAAAATTTCCCTTTGAGTTCTCCTACAGCAAAATTATTGCTGCAAATCCCTTAGAAACTACCGTCCCTTCCTCTGAAATACTTCTTCCAGTCTGATATTCAAATTGAATGGCAGAAAAAGGATGTAAACACAAAACATTTTGAAAGCAACAGAGTTGGTTGGTGAGGTGTTAAATGCATGATTTTTGTTTTCACTCTGGAAATGAACAAAGGAGATTTCTCAATAGTGAGCAGGAGCACCAGTGCCCACCTGCCCTTGGCACTCTCCCGTCTGTGCATGCCTCCAGACCGATCCACACACATTACTCCCTCCTCCAGGGATAACTGCTGCACCTGGAGACTTCCCTGTCCCTTTTTCCATGGGAACATCATACAGACTCAGCTCACACTCTAGATTCAGCCTTTTTTTTCTAGCAGCCTTCTTCAGGCCTCTCTGAGAAAAACTGGTGCTACTGCTCTCTGCTTCTCTCTGATATGACTCAAGCACAGCCTCCCACAGTACAGGGAAAATTGTAGACCTCAAATAAGGCCTCTTCCCACACTTGACTTTCAAAGAAATAAGCCCCGAAGGCTAGTAAATCAGATGAAAATCCAGAGACAGCATTCTAAATGTATCAAATTTCTGCCAGCTGGAAGCAGTAGAGCACATACCTTGACCCTCACATGGTGTCCTTTGTATCAGCCTCTCCCTTCTGTCCATAACCCTGTGGAGACAGGTTTGTGACAGGAAAGGATTTAAGGAACACCTTTGTGTCAGAGGGGCTGTACCTCTTATTGTACCAATGCCCAACCACAAGAGCAGCAGTGAACCTATTCCTCTATTTTTCCACCTTCCCCAAATGTCTTCACCGACATTTTTACCCTGCACATCTTTTGTGCATGGGACACATGCAATGAACTGTCCTGGAACAACATTTCTATATCCTACTTCAAACTCAAGCTCAGGACTCATTCCTACTGACATATTGATACCATTTACACACATATGAAGTCAAATATGTTGATATTAACCTCCTAACAGGTCCTTAGAAGAATGAGAGGTGCTGTGTGAGTCCATGAACACACCAAACAACTTCAGCTGATAGCACCAGCCTTACCTAAGCAGAAATACTCCTAAAAGAGGGGTTAAGGGAAATTGTGAAAACCCCGTTCATAACCATTTTGAGCATTTCTAACCAGAAACAAAGAGGCTTTTTGGACTTTCTGTCACCAGAAAATAAGGCAACACTGATCTGAAATGGAAACATCAAAGTCTCAAGGCCTTTCCAAATTTGTTGCCTTTTTGTTGAGGTGCACACATAAAGCCAGCAGCTGCAGTGCTGCATGCTCCATCCCTACCCCACACGCTTTGCAGGGCTGCTGTTCTCTGCTCGAGCCAATTGCAGGCATGACATGCAGACTGAGTGCAGTGTAAGCACATATGCAGACAGAAGAATCCAGGGGATTCCACTCCATCATTGCTCATCTTTTATCTTAATCCACCACACACTTTTCTTGCAAGCCTATTAGCTACACTTTGCATCATCAGTGTCCAGACCTGCCTGAAGGTTATTTGCATTAAGTATCAGATGTCAATACACATAACAAAAAACCAACACTTAAGCATGCGTGACTTTTCTATTAAATTGGCTGGTTACTACCTCAAAGAAAAAGATGTGAGTGACCACAGCTTCTCTTTGAAATGCACATTTGTGACCCTTTCTGCCGTTCTGGTGCCAGCTTGCCTCCCTTACAGCAAATGTCCTCCCCGGGGAAACAGGCAGATTGCTCCAAGCAAAGTCTCTCATGTTGCTGATAGCACAGCTCCTCTTACTCACCACAGGGCATGACTGTCACCTAAAGGTGGTTGGGAGGTGCCAACCCTCATTGACTCATGCTTTCTTCTGCACAATTGAAAGGAGGAAGAGAGGGGGAATCCCCTCTCTGCTAAATTGTAAAAGGAAAATGAGGCTTGTACCTAGCATAGGATGAACCTAGGCTTCAGGGCTTTCAGTACTTGTTAATCTCCTGGAGCAGATCCTCAGTGTCTCTGTATTTTCCCTCCCTTGTATTTTTCATATTAACTGTTGGCTCATTGTCTTTAGGCAAAGGCTTTTTTGAGGCAAGATCTCTATCTTCAAGGGACAGATCTCCAAGCTGCAGCTATTAGAGTAAAAGAGATAGGAAACTGTAATCATTCTGGTACAAGAACTTAACCAATTCTGAGTGTTTTGAAAAGTTTTTACATTCTTCAGCCATATTCTTATGCACCATTTGAAGTCAGGGACATAGCTATGCCTGAGCATGTGCTAAAGTGCTCTGCTGCAGGAAACCATTTTGTGTAATACTGCCAAAATTTCATTCTTCCCGAGCTGGCTTTAAACTGGATGGCTCGACAGCTGATGGCAGGACTACTGCAACAGCACAGAGCTCAGGGCAAGATAAAAGCCACAATTCGAACCACATCTTCACATAGATTTTGCAGCCTTTTTTGGTGTCTCTGCTGCACCTGCAGCAGGTAACAAGTTTCAGTGAAGGCAGCTCAGTGCTTGTTACAGTGCCAGTTACAGTGCTTGCATATGCATCAGTAACCAGGAGTAATGAGAGCTGGGTATAGGTCCTGGTGCACCAGGGCTTTGCTGTGGCTGAGCATGTCATCTGCCTGCTGGGAGGCAGATGTTGCACTTTTACTGTCTGCAGGGGCAAAGAAGGACAAATGTGGAATTTTGAGAAACCACAAGACTCCAGTAATTATGTTTCCTGCATCCTCATGGTATAGACCTCCTAAAGAGGTGGCCAGATAAGGGAAGCAGATACTTCAGATAACAGTCACATGAGGCTGGAAAAAATTCATGATAGAAAAAATCCTTGCCTATGTAAAGATAAGAGGATAAGCATTAGCCTGGTGCCTTCTCTCTCACACTGAGAACTTGAAATCTTCACAGCATGTAGAGGAGCACGTGGGAAGTGGACTCCTACACTGTTTGCTCAAAATACATCCTAAACATGAACAATTTGAAAAAAAAAGTGCAAAAATATGCCACATTTTTCAATGGGTTTTTTTGTTTTGTTTTTATCCCACAGTTTTCACACTGTAAGCACAGCAAAGAAAGTCCCAGAACACTCAATCTTTAAATCTTTCCTGGTCAGTTGTTAATTAATAGTTTTTAGGGGTTTACGGGGGGTTTTTTTTTGGCTTGGGGTTTTGGGTCTTTTTCTGTAGAGCTAGAGTGACCTCCAGTGGCCAAAAGAAGCCTTTCAAGCTTCTATGCTTACTTCAGGAAAGGTAAAACTACGACTGATTGTTATCTATGTGTGACAGCTGAGTCTGGAAATGGAGACAGAAACTGGATCCCCGGACTTCTGGATCAAAGCTGAAGACTAACTATCACTGTTATCTCGAATTAAGTAACAGGAGAGAAGTTTAAAGTATTCATTATCTAGCCATTTCTTTAGCTGGTATGCTTTTAATTAAACAGAGCTTGTTTATCTATGTGTAAATCCTTCTAGCAGCAGAAACACATATACTAATCATTAAATACTTTCTGGTACTACAGTTCAACAGCTATATCTGTTTCAGCTTCTGACATGTGCAACAGCTTTGTTCAGCCCCATGCTGGACAGATGAACATTCATGGGGAAAGGGATGCAATGGAGTAGCCCTTTACATTGCTACATACCCCACAGTATGCTAAATACCTTTACATACCCCACAGTATGCTAAATCCTACTCTCTCAGTATCCCCTGCCACGCAGTGCCACGTGTGCAGACAGATTGTCAAACCAGAAAACTCAGCCTCCTCACACATGGCTGGGGGTGAGAGATACCATCTTGCCCAGCCTTCATTTTTGTAGGTGACATTCT
The DNA here is from genome assembly GCA_013397955.1 of Grantiella picta. Lineage (NCBI taxonomy): Eukaryota > Metazoa > Chordata > Aves > Passeriformes > Meliphagidae > Grantiella > Grantiella picta. The sequence goes on along the minus strand of VZRM01009027.1, from coordinate 985,959 downwards.
TCATTATGGTTTCTAGGCTACTAAAACACTGCCAGGGTTTCCGAGAGCATATACTGATACAGTCGGTAGCCTGATTGTTGGTAGGCATAAATGAAAAATCTGGGTTTAAGATGAGATCAAATTATGGAAAAGCAACGCTTAATGGTCCTTTTCCAAATGGTGCTATGGAATTCCCTCATGCAGTCACCAGCAATGGCAGCACAAACATTTTTCTTTTTCTGAAAACACAGGCTCCCATTTCCCTCCACACAACCACATACTTCTTTTTCATGTCATTCCATCTCAACACCAGATTTCCAGGAAAACCTTCTAGGCCATGGTAAGACAAGTGTCGAAGTACCTACGGAGGTTACATATTTGAAAGGCGTTGCTATTCCTTCTTTTTCTGTCAAAAGCTTCTCTACAGGTTCATTCACTGTGCAGGTGACTCTCAGCAACACACCTCCCTGAGAAATGAGGAGGTTCTTGTTTGAAAAAAAGACTGAAGGACAATGAAACAGAGGTTTCATCAAACTAAGATGTTCCAGTAGTGTCATAAAACTCCAAGTAGCAGCCCATAATGCCCAAAAGGGAGGCAGTAAAGTCTCTTAAACAGTGACAGAATCCGCTTTGAATTATCATAGTACTTTGTCCGATTTTTGCCTCAAGATGACAAGTCTTCTAGATCTTTCATCTTTAGACAGACCCAACCAGGGTTTTCCTGAACAATCTTGTACCCCAGTCATTTAAAACCCACCTTTACATCCAATGCTTTTAAAATACTATCACAATCTTTCTGTTCATCATTCAGTTCAGTTACAACTGTGCTGTTGGCTTTGGGAAAACACACTGGCAACAGACATACCCAATGTATTGGTCTCCTGTATCAACAGATCCCTGCTCACTGGGAGGGAAGGCCCAGCTCATGGTGGTGTTGTGCATCTCTATTGGCACAAAGTGGCCCTAAACATGCAAAAAGGTGGCATGATTCCCATTCTAATTTCTCAGAGCATCAGCACATTTGTGTGGGGATTGCATTTCACAGGAGAGAACAGGCTGTTATCTTGTTGGAAAGAACTTTCTGGCTGAAGGAGGAGACACCTGCCCCTGTCAACCTGGATCTAAGAAACAGCAGAAGGGTGGCATGAACTCCAAATGCTAAGACAAGGTCAAGTGAGGTGGAGAGGAGAGGAGAGGAGACGAGAGGAGACGAGACGAGACGAGACGAGACGAGACGAGACGAGACGAGACGAGACGAGACGAGACGAGACGAGACGAGACGAGACGAGACGAGACGAGACGAGACGAGACGAGACGAGACGAGACGAGACGAGACGAGACGAGACGAGACGAGACGAGACGAGACGAGACGAGACGAGACGAGACGAGACGAGACGAGACGAGAGGAGAGGAGAGGAGCTCCACAACTCAATATATTGAAGTGCTCGCTTTGACCCAGATTACCTGTTGCAGGCAATGCACCAATTTGAGTCTCTGTGGGAATTTCATGGTGTCTGCATCTATCTGGAATGGACACAACTTCAAAGGATGGTGATCTATTTTATATGAATAAAGAGTCTGTATCTCCTGTGGACATCTGGTATTTGGCTTATGGACTGCAAGAGATTGAACACTCTCTAATATCATAGGCTTATCTCTGAAGTGCTGTTTTAGCTGGAGAAAAGATCCTCTTGGAAGAAGATACTAATTATCTAGTGAACTGGTTGAGTAAGTTCTTCTAATTACTAAGAGAAATGTAACATACAAAAATAAACAAATAAATAAATAGTGACATTAAGGTTTTATTATTTGCATGCTTGTCTTCAACATCATTATCTCTGTGAAATATTAGGTGCTGGCCTGAAGCTGCAAGGATATGACCAGTCCCTTCAGTATTATTTTTGAGGCTCCTTAGATAATTAGCAGAGAGGCAATACCTCCATAAGTCTGCTGTGTCTTCAAATGTACCTTGCCATCAGTGTCTCCATCTCTCCATTTATCTTACACAGAATTTAAACACCGTGTTAATGATCTAGTTTACTTAAATTATGTATCTCCTTCTCACACTAAAAGAAACAGCAGGTGTCTCGTGATACAGACAGGGAAGTAGTGGTGCAGAATTTTGTGTACTTGTCTAGTGATTCACTTATTCAAGAAGCAGAATGAAGTTCATGGTCTTTTCTCATCATAGACCTAGATGGGAATAATCTTTGCTTTGGTTCTGCTTCTGGATTGCTCTGCATCCAGGAAGGTAGGAGTTATGGGACAGAACCCCAGAGACCCAAGGCTAAGCTTAGCTCTGCATGACAAAGCACTTTTAGGTGGGAAGATGCAGCAAGGGGTCTCCCGATAACTGGCTGAACTGCATATATCTTTGATATCAAACTTTCATGAGACAGAAAAAAATGGATGAGGCCACATACATGAAAAAGAATCCCAGATCTATTCTTTTATCCCCTTTTTATTCTCTGACATCCTTTTTTCCCACAACTATCACAACCTGTGGTAGTGCTGAGATTTCAAGTGGTTATCCATGTACTAAGTAAAAGGTAAATTCCTCTTCACAGGATGTGTGAGACAATTTGTCTTATAAAACTTTTTCCTGCATCTATTATTCAGTGGTTTAAGGCTACTATATGGACTATCTGCTAGGAGTTTACTGAAAAATGGGCACTAGACTGCAAACAAGTATTGAATAAAGCTGAGCTATTTTACATAGCTCAGCAATAATTTCCATATGATTTCTTATCTCTGTAACCTTCTGCACAGCTTGTTTAATAAATTTTTTTCACACTGCATTTTCCTGATTAGAATTTGCAGGGACTCTACTGGCAAAGTTCGTTTGCAGAACATATCAGTTTCAACAAACACACTTTGACTGAAGTTGTTTGCCTACTCTACTTCTAGGAAAATCAGATTTCAAAAGTCGAAAAGCCTGTGTCCACTGTTTCGTCTGAGCCAAAGTCTTTCAGGCACCTGTCTTGGAGCATTGTATTTCACCCATTCCAGCAGACAGGGCACTAACAGAGGTCCCCAGACATTAGGCATGACCTCCCAGACAAGTCTGGGAAACTGCAAGGCTTGTCATCTTATTCAGATTAAAACACTTTCCAACAGCTTCCTTCTTTGGTGAAGGAGTACAGCCTGGAAAGAGGCAAACTGTGCTTATGGAGCTCACTTAAAAATAATTTAACCGTTATCACTGCTTGAGCAGGGAAGTTGGACCACATGATCCACTGTGCTCCCTTCCAACCTTACCCATGCTGTGATTCTGTGGTCCATATGAGAAAGAAATAGACAAGAAAGTGATTTTTCTGCTTGTAGTCTCTGAACTTCTAATTCAGATTTACCACCTATCTCCATCTGTGCATTCCCATTTTAAAGCAAAGCCCTACTATTTGATTTGATAAACCAGAATGAAGCCATGCGTCTTTCTTTCGGTTTATGGCAGCACAACAGCAGAACCACAAAATATTCTGAGTTGGAAGAGACCAAAAGGATCAAGTCCAACTCTCAAGTGAATGGCCCATAGAGGGATCAAATGCATCACCTTGGTTTTGTCAGCACCATGGTCTAACCAACTGAGCTAATCTTAGAGAGGAAGAATGTTCCAGACTTTTACTGTTAGGTCACCACAACTACAAGTTTTGGTTGTTCAGGCCACTTGTGGAACATTGCTAACAATTTTATTTTGAGGGAACAGCAGAAAAAAATCATGAGAAATCATGTGTGCTGAATAAAGATGGTTTCCATCATCAAGAAAGCTGTACAGTTACCCAGAGTGTTTTCACCAATTAATACAGTACTGATTGACTGTTGGCAGGAATGCAGCCAATATTTAATGACCCTTCTACTCTGCTGCCAAGGCTGAATCCCTCGGAGTGCAACAGTCCTTGCTGCACCCAGGGTGTAATAATCAAAGGCATCTCGAGAGCAACAACATTTTCTGTTTACATGAACTGCTTTCAAGCTTGAAAGAATATGAGTAGGGTCATATACATGGAGGACAATAACATGGAGGACAGGTGGCCTATAGCTAATTTGTAATAATAATCATCTGATAATATATAATCTGGGTAATCTAATGAAAAAATAATCTCATACTAGAGGTTAATAATCTCTCAAAATCACTTAATTTCTGAAGAAAATTCATCTAATTATGGAACTCCTAGGACATTAGCATTCAAGATTTCAATGCATTTGGACTTTATGCCTGGATACCCCTAAGAGTGCAGCATCTCTAAAGTAATCCTGATTTACTCGTCTCTTGATTTCCAATTACCATTCTGCCTCAGAGACAGTAATAGTCACACTGGTGTATTTTAGAGCCTTGTATTTCAGATAAATAGCACAACTGTTATGCTGTGATCCACAGGTCTTTAAGAAGGACAGGAAAAGAGGACAAAGTGAGGAGCGGATTTGCACTTTACAAGAAGAAAAAGTTCAAATAAATGGCACCCTGCTATCGATGAGACAATGGGCAAACCAACAACTCTTGGGCAAGATCAGAGAGGAGACCAATACAGAGATATGCTACAGACCATCTGGTAGAGAAAAGGTGGTGGACAAGCCTTATTTAAGCAGTCTGGGATGCATCAGGATCGTGGTCCCTGGATCTCACAAGGACTTTGATCATCCCTGGTGTATCTTGGAAAGGTAACTTGTAACACTTCAAGCAACTCAAGAGGTTTCTGGGCTGCTTTGGGGTCAAAAATCAATTTTTGTTGCAGATGCTGGACTGGCCAGATCGGGAAAGTGCTCTGCTGAATATTCTACTCATAAATAATGATCAGGGATATGAGAGCCTGCGGCTGCATTGACTGCAACAACCCTGAAATGGGGATTGTAGGGTCTGAGAAAAGAGAAGGCAAGTAGCAGAATAAAGACTTAGATTCTATGATATTAAAAGAGATTCTAAAGAATTAGAACTATGCAAAAGTAATTTTTTTTTCTTATTCTGACCTATTGCTGAGTGCTTATAGTTTTAGGGTTTTTATAATTTATCTAGGATGGCATGGAAGTACTTTTTTTTTATGCAATAATAAAATTATTTTACTTTTTCTTCTGAATGTAAGGAGATTCAAACAAGGTAGAGCACAGGAAATGTTATTTTTACTGTGAAAGAACTTTAGTACTGGACTTTCTCCTGTGAGTGAAGTTAAAATCCCTTGACATTTAGCTCAGTTTCCTCTTTGCTTTACACCTGTGTAACAACATTTCCCTGAAGTCACAGACCTATTATAGGAATGAACATGTCAATTTCTTAATTAATCCCATGGTGCAATGACATCTTGACAGCCTCTTTTTTCTTTGTCACTAAACTTATCTTGAGATCACCTCAAGGTTACCAATGCAGTAACAGTGGCTGAATGAGGAAAAGTACTGCACCATTCAAGTGTCTCAGTTCAGAGTATGTTAGTGAATTGTTGTCTTCTAAATCCATTCAGGTTTCAAGGTCCTGGGTTGTTTGGAAAATGTAATATTTCTTCAGATGACTGAGTCACCTGTGCTGACATATTCAGTGTGACTGGCATTACAAATCCATTCAGCAGGACACACGTTTTGTCCTTCTGGTCTATTTTGCTCACCTAGCACTGACAAGTGCTTGTATAATGGCCAACATAAGTTGTTAAACATCATTTAACTGCTATTTGGGCCATGGGTAGTTATTTGGGTATTTTTGGCAGTTGCATTTCTTAGGCTGGGGCTACATTAGTGCTTCTAAATGAAAATGAGGTTTGCACAGGAGGATCTGTACTGTCATTTGAATGTTTTTTTCTCGATTTTTGGCAGCTACAGTTTTTTCTTACAGTTGTTACAAGAGGCAAAAGCCCAAAGATGGGTGTAAAAACACAAAAAAAACCAAATCTCTCAGAGCTGCAACACTGAAATTCAACAAGAGAGAGAAAAAACCACAACATGACCATATGGAAAATCTACAATGTTGAAAAGACTTTTTTTTAATTCTGAGAAGGAAAAGGCAATGATTTGTAAAAAACTTCGATGGAGTTATAAAATAAGCAGCAAAGTAAACCACTAATGATTTTACATAAACTTTATACAAAAAGAGCCCTTCCTGAAAATATTAGGACTCGAAAAACATATCGTTCATGGAAAATTTAGCAAATATTATCAAGTTACTTAAATTTACTGCTGCTCTGAGGTTGAAATACAGAAGCTCCATAGAATGAATTGAACTGATATTATACACCATACATTATCTCTTAAATTAATATAATTATCATAACACTCTATAAGAGCCTGTAAAAGCCAACGAGCATAGGCAGATTCTCTGGCATTCTTCAAAGGTGGAGCTCTTTCACCCACAAATTTAACTGACCTTCCTGGCCCCCTGCCTTTCAGAAACTACAGATACAAATGCCATGTGTATTAGCAACATAATGCACTGAAGGACAATTTGATGCTTTATCTGAAATATTAGAACAAAGAATAAGTGGTTATTAAAATCATGACTGACTTCAGGGGTCAGTAAAACTTGACATTCGTGTGAGACTTATTCTCAAAGAGCAGAAATGAATTCCATAGGCAAATGTCACATACAAGCTCACCCTCCACTGGTCATGGCTAATAACCTGCCCATCACACCAGAGGATAAAAGGTGGCTGTACAATGGAGCAGCCAGTCACTAGAGAATTCCCAGGAAGCTTCACACAGCAGTGCCAGGCAGACTTGTGAGAAAGAGACCTGATGTTACATTCCAGTAAATACTAACAAGCTGTTGGGGCTAAAGTGCTGAATCCTGACTCCATTCGACAAACACACCTCCTGTTGACTGCAGCAGAAGCTCAGCAGGGGTCAGTCTGTGGCCCAAACAGGAGGGCTAGCCAGCTATTTAAAAGTGATCATACTTAACCACTTTGCTGTAGTCTTCCTCTTTAGCCTTCATCATTTTGGAGTTCAAAAGATCATTTCATTAATTACAGTGCCAATCCATTTATCCATGAAACATTTGAAGACTAAGATGCTATTTTGGATACAAAGATTATGGTTACAATTGCAGTAGATTTGATGATTGCAAGCAAGTTAGGAGGAAGGAAATAGGGAGAGAAAATCAAGCAATGGCAGAGATCCATGTTTATTTCTTTATTCACTTACACTGAACTATTTCTATTATGCAATGTGGAAAAAAACATATTTCCATTCTGCAGTCATGTTTTTCTACAGCTATAACTATCTAAGGATGTACACATAGTAGCATCTCTAAGGAGAGGTAATACTCCCTGTCAACTGGCATAGAGTCTAATTTTCTGGCTGTACTGATTGATCCAATAAAGGATGCTACCGCTATCTACAAACTTCGTCACAGGAAATTTACTGATGAGGATTAGATTTTTTTCTAATAACCTCCAAACCAAAAATCTCACATGTGATCTCTCAGCAGGAGAGCCAGAAAACAGACTTGACTGCCTTTCTTTTCATTTTGCTTCTGGGCTAAGACATACTACTGATTGCTTTGGTTTTATCCCAGGCTCACCCTTCAAGTTTCACCAAGGATGCCCCCATTAAAATCAATAACAAGAAAGATGATCTACCCTCCTGCTGTGGCTCCTAATCCTTTCTGAAGTCAGCCTCACTGTGTCCTCTTTTTCTTCCTCCATCTTACCTTCTCCTAATAACCACCTTTTCTCTGCAGCCCTCCCTGCAACAACAGATCCCTCCTTCCACATCCTCATCTGCTCTCCTTTCAGACATAAGATACCCACTTCCCACTGGAAAAGCTTGGCAGTTCAGCCTCTCCTCTCTGGAACATTTAATCTCCAACACTGGGAACCAATGTTCAGCTTGGACAAAAAGTACATTCCACTTCCCATTTACCACAGTTCTGCCCCATGCTTGTGCCAGGCAGCAGAGTAAATTAGCAAATTAGCATGCATCTGCCACAATCAGAGACACAAACAATAATATGTTCAGGAAGTCAACAATAAAAAAAAAAACGCCTTGGGAGAATACAAATATGAGCTAAAAACACAAGTACTGACAGTCCCCAGAGCCTCCATATTACTAGGACAGTTGCCTGCTACAGTAGAGATGGTAAAGCTCTCTTATCTAGCCTGAAAGGGACTTGAAAGCCTCCAAATCAACTACAAACAGAATCAGAAAATAAGGTGTGTGGAAATAATAATTTTATTTATCTCCTCAAAAGAAAAGTCTTGGGTAGGCCACTGAAAACAAGAGCATGCAGTATTGAGTGACTAGGAAGAAAGTATTTTCTTTGCCCACACCAAAAAGACAAATGAGTATCAAAGACAAATCATGCCTCAGCCGCACCATGACAGGCTGGTTTAGTTTTCTGCCTCCAGCCACTAGCAGGCAGCAGTGCAAAGCTCCTGTCTTGATGGCCACTGTCATTTTTCCATTATTGTTCACTCTGTTCCCAGATAACTGTCTATTTTTGGAGGAGCAGACCTCCAGACCAAGAATTTAAAGTCTTTGCAAAGAGCAGCTGGTGATATGCTGTATGCTTCTAATATAAGACCTTTGTTCAAGCAACAAAACATTAAACTCTCTCTTGCCTCATGCATGCAGCTGTCTGTTGAGGAATCCCTGAGTTTAAATTAAAAATGGAAGCACAATCATTAAATTAAGAGTAACTAATATATTCTATCCATTTATTATAACAGTACATTTCCCAGGTGGTGAGGTTGTATTCAGCTAATTTAATGTCCTCTTAAGGGTATTCAAAGGAAGGATTAGCATAATAGTGAGAATGGGAAAATAGCAGATTTAACACCAAAACTTTTAAAAACAAAGACTTATCATAGACTTAAGTTTTAAATAATTGTTTGGTCTTATAAGAGATTGTTCAAAGCTGTAATTGAAAATTTTTGGAAATATTCATTATATGACCCATAACAAAAAGACTTTTGAAAGTTATTAGAGTTGTCAGCTTAGCACATAAAAGTCAAGAAAATGTCACAGATACATCTCTTCTGTGTATAGCACTATCAGCAAATTGAATTTAGGAATTTTTACAGATGCAATAGGAATCTGATGATTTTTTTTAGCTGTCTCTAAAAAAGTCATTCATGTAGGTGTCAGCAGCTACTAATGTGGAAACTATTAAGGAGACAACAAGCTGCAAAACAGCCGAGAACTTTCACCTCCCCGTATCTCTTTCAGACCCCGAGTTTGGAAGGTCTGGCTTTCATCCTGCCTTTCCTCATTGCTTTATACAATGCTATGTTCAAACTGGGAAAATTAGAAATCATCTCTAAGTCAAACAGTGTCTGAAATCTGTCCACAAATTGGTTCTCTTTCTCCAACCTAAATTTCATTGCCCATAGAATAACAGTATCATCCTTGCACAAGTGATCAAAAGTTAGGAGGAGTTCATCCAGGAACGGATGGTGGTAAACTACATCAGCAGCCATAAGGTAGTCAAAGTGACAGGAAGACCTAGGGAAGTTCTTTTCCAGATCAATTCCCCAAGACAATTCCTTAACACAAGGCTGGTGCTTGCATTTCTGCTTTGTATTTTGGAGAATGTTGTGCTGAAGGTTTTCCAGTAGTTCTGGCAAATCTGTGGCAGTCACATAGGCACCTGTGACACAGAGAAAACAAACATAATATTTGAATATGCATCAAGACTTCAGTAAAAGACTTCACAAAAGCCACTGCACAAAGAACTGTTTAATCAGGTAACTCTCACTGAGGGTAATAAAAAAATGTAAAAACTCCCAATAACTCTCAGACATTGTACTTAAAATAAATATTTGCTTCCTAGTCATTCTACTCTACAGATTGGCATCCAAATGCAGCTGGTGAGGAGAAATCAGATACTTACTGTATTTTGATAACACATTGGCTGACTAGGGATTGAAGAATACCAATTACTGAATCCAAGAAATCAGCATGAGATTTAAGCATTGCCTCAGGATCTTTTCTTCTCATGCAAGAAGAAGCTTTCTCAAACTACAGAAGCTGAAGTTCTGATAAAATGCAGAAACCACTGACCTGAATTACTCTTGCAGAGGAATAGGATGCCATGAGAGAAAACACAACAGTGTCTGTAGCAGAAAAATTAAGTTGCTGAAGGAAAATACTGAAACACAAATGGATAGAAAGTGACCTGGCATTCAAGAGCTGATTGATCAAAGGAAGAGGATGCAATGGTCATATCTACATCTGGCTCAATCTGTTTGCCACTGACATCTTGTGAAGCCACTAATTTCTTATTTTGATTGCCAGTTTAACACAGTTAATGACAACGTATCTACTGGGACCTCCTTTATTGCATCAAGCCACTCACCGAAAAAATAACAACAAAGCATGTTTCCAAGCAAGTCTTTTAGAATTTACTGTTTCTTGCTCTTGGAAGCTTTCAAACAACAGTCTTTTAGAAGAACCAAGCTATATCCTTTGTCCTCCACTATTGATCTGAGGGATGTTTCCTTGAGCATAAGAGAAATGTCATATACTCACCCAGCAAACTGGCTACTATGGAGACCAAGCCAGTTCCAGCTCCAATTTCAATCACATTTTTGTCAACCAAATTGCATTGTTTAGAATTAGTTTCCAAAAAATAACACAGAACAAGAGCCTGTAGGGGAGGAAATCCATGAACATACTGAACAAATTAATTAAATCAATCCCTTTACTAAATATTAATTGTGATGGAAAAGCATGCAAAAAATTGTTGTCTGCTCAAATAAGCAATATTTATTCAAGCACTATTCCTAAAGGATCACCACTTACTATGATCTTTGGGCTCTATAGGCCACAAAATAAATGCTACAACATGCCTCCTTATAGGTTTGTAAATTATTACGGCTGGAAGGAACAACTGCAATTAGATAATCTGCCACAACTCATAACATGAGCTATATAATTGGACTTACTTCTGATTGAGATAAAATGTGTCCTTCACAAAGACATTTTGATATAAGGGCTGCTTGTGAGAGAGAATCCACAACAACCCTTCTTAAGTTCTTCCAATAGTTGATTATTTATAACAATAATTAATTATTTTTAAGTTTCAAAAGGGACAAATAGATTTACTCCCCTTTCTTCTGGTTCAGTTTGTTTGCAGTTTCTATGTGCTTAGCTTGTTAAGCTTAGCAAACTTTCACAGTAAATATAGCTACAAATAGCATCTACAACAGTCTCCTTAAATATGTATATATAAAATAAGATTAAGAATATTCTTCAGCTTTTCTACCCTGTCTCACACTGACCAGAGAGTTTTAGTTCACTGTTGAAAAGGAAATTGCTAATTTTATTACTCTGGTAAAGATAGTTTCCTGATTTTCTTCCATATTTTTCCCAGACTTTGACAGTTCTGTGGTTTCCATTGACAAACAGGACAGTTGCCACACCCTCTCACAATACAGATGACCGTTTGGAAAGGCAATTATTAGAGGCTTGCTCTGGCACAGCAAAATTAGTTTTGCTTTTAACTAATTAAAAATGAGAAGAAAAGGAACAGGAGGACTGCTGACCCAACGTGAACACGCTAGAAATTCAAACGAAGGTTTTGTTTTCTATCTCTTAATTCAGAGCACAGGAAAGAAGGTAATGTGAACATACATATATCACTTAATCAACAGCACTTTGATATAGAAATAAGTCTGTGAGAACCAGGAATAATTAAAGTCAGGTTCCTAAAGATTGGGTCTGATATTTGACACATTATATTCAGATTTCCTCCCAGTTACATTAATTCCTATACTTCCTTCCCTCAGAGTTTTTCTGTTGTAGAAACTGGCTGACATAATCAAAGTTTCTGAGGGTTAAATCAGGGAAACTTTGAAATTTGCCTTCCTTTCCATGAAGCATGCAGAAACTTTATTTTCCTTAAAGTTTCTGCACTCTTAACAAATTTGTCTGACATTTTTCAGAAAATTTGAAGTGGAGCTAGATGTAAGAGGAAGAGAGAACATTAGAGACAGGGACTGAAGGATTGTCTTCCTTCCACAACAAAACTGGCTAAGCCCTTCCAGATGAAAAACATATGTTTTTCAGTGAAGCCCATGATTTTGTGAGAACAGTTGGTAGTCAGCCAAACTTTCCATGAAGACATGCACTGAGGTCACTAAAACGTACAGTACAGATGACTGGTCCAGGTCTCCTAAAACCAGAATTATCATTTAGACTTCAAAACAGAAGAGTAAGACAACTATCCTCAGCTGAACTGTGGTCATACTTCTAAAAAATAGTATGATCCCAGGAGGCTGATGCAGTTGGGAAAGAAATGGAGTGTCCTGGGTGTCTCCTATAGGGACACAAATTCCAATTGCATTGTGGCACCTCCCTGGTGGTTTCTTTCAGTCTTAATTATTTCAAAATAGTCAGTTTGCTGCATTGTACAAATTCAAAGCTTGAAGATGGCTCCTTGTATGATGAATGTGTTGATGGTTCTTATATCAAGAGCCAAGGGCAGTGGTTCTCTCCAACTAGATTTCTAGCTGTTTAAGAAACTGAAAGCTCCAGCTGAACATTTTCTCATGTCTATGTATTAACAAGGTAAATTTGTTTCTTACATGAGTAGGTTGAGTAGCTTCTATGAGTGCTAACACCTTGTGAGCTCGTACCACAGTTGTTTCCGCAACCTGGATCTGCCTGCTACACAGCCATCTGTATTTATAAAATGTACAGAAATACAATCATCATAAAACTGACATATTTCTTTCAAAATATGCTTGTAATTGGCTACAGGATTGAAAGTTACTTGTAAGCGCAGAGAGGACACAAGATCATACACCTTGTGTGACTGGGGCACAAACAAGAAGTACCATGTAAGCTTTGAGAAACACGAATCCACACAAAACCAGGTTAAAAATTTGCAGAACAGAGACAGAGAAGCACAGAATTATTTCCTTGGGTTTACAACATATAACAAAAAATATTTATCATAAAAACAAATCTAAAAGTGCTAGAAGACTCCAAAAATAAAAAGTAATGATACCACAAAAATATTGTACCGATGGCCAGACGACTGCTCCATAACAATCAGTGGCTTCTGTAATTCTTATCTCATGGCCGGCAAAGTGAAAGCTTTCCCAGGTCCTGTGTGTTATCCGAGCAGGAATAAAACGCCTCCCCATGATTTCTGCAACTATCTGTTCATCTCCTTTCTCCCCTGGAAGCAAAGGTATGAAAGGTCAAACAGGCTGAGTGGACTGATAATGAAACTACCAGTTCATATTGAAAAGCTGATTTGGAAGCAAGCACATAAATTACATCTGTGAATAAAAACACATTTCACCGTTAATGGTTAGCATGGTACACAGCAATTCTCCTGAATTCTAATTGAAGTTTTGAGTATGTGATTAGATAATTTCTTTTCCTGTTTTGCTGAAGCAGCCAGTTTCATAAAAAGTAAAGAAAGGGAATGATAGCATACCTTGCTTTGCATTTCAGCAATCCAAAGGAATTTTTTCCCTTCAAAAACAGCTGCCCTAGTAGAGGCACTCATGATCTTATGCACCCGGATTTTTCATTATTCTCCATATCCTTTTACTGTTCACTTTCCCCATGTTATGGTTCTTTTTGACAATAAACAAAAGGAGCCAGAGTATCATTTATAAGTCTGTCACAAAACTTGTGAAACAGATCCTAGCAACACAAATTATAACAGACAGGAGTGAAAGCACTCATGTTGTCAGGAAAGCTTATCCACCCACCCCAACAGAGCCCTGTCAGAGGCATTCTTTCCAGTTGGCTTGGTATCCTGAATGCCATCCCTGTTGCTAAGCAAAGAATATTTATGATAGCTAACATAATCCTGGATAACTCTTCTAACAGGAGAGGATTCATTCCCTTTTAGCTGAATACCAAACTAGTTTCAGTTTTGCCATCACCACACAAAACTGCACCACAATGTTAGAAAAAATATTTAAGTGAAGTTGTCTAGATCATTTCCTTAGCAAAGTCTAGATTCATCCCAAGTTTTCACAGGAATTTCGCTTTCATTGACAGCTACGATCTGTTGGCAAACCAGTGAACGAAAACATGTTTACAAGCTACACCTTCTAGAAAGCATGCTAGAGATTTAGATAACTGGGTTACCACCTTGTCCAAAGCAGAGTTTCTGTATCAACCCTGCAGCTCTAACTGAAATCACAGATATTGATTTTGGGATCAGCATGGAAATTGCAGGCCCGGTGACTATTAAAAATGAAACCATTATGCATTTGTCCACATAAAACACATTGGTTTACTGAAGATTATTCACATTTTCTTCCCCCTCAAGTCATTGCAGCCACAGGATATAATGACCCCAAGTGCTGTCTTTTATTTTGCCATATGCCTCAGTATTTTTATCGTCAAAACCTATGGACAAAGACTCTCTCCCATCCTTGTGATACAAGGCCCAAGGAACAAAATCAAGGGTGAGCAAAGAAAAAGATGATACCAAACAAAAAAAAAACATCAGGAAGCTGCTCAAGCTCATTAGCCAGTGCTTTAAGCTTGTAACTCAACTTTAAGCGTCAGAGGAAACTAGAAAATAGCAAAAAACAAGGAAGAAAAACCAAAAATGTTCGGGCTTGGTATGCTGACACTAAGACACAAAAACCCAACAAAAACTGGCTAACCAACCACAGTACTTGTAGAATTTATAGTGGGGGTGGAGGGGAGAACCCTAATCATGGGGTACAGCAAAATTAAAGAGAATGCCATGCATATTACTATTGGAAAAAATACAGTTTTTATAAATTTTATAAACGTAGCTAAAATAAAATGGTCAACATTGAAAAGATGGTATTTTAAGATGTTAGGAAACAAGCTGTATGTGTCAGCCTCTTCAAGGCTCTAATGTTAAGTTGGGAGAAAACACATGCATCACTGTGCCTGTAATCAGGGAGCTCCTGACAAACATCAGTCAAGTGCCAGGGAAATACTGCCTCAGGGCAAAAATAAATCTTCTTTTTATAAAAGAAATAATAAAAAGCTGTCTTATTACACATATCATAAGTGTATTTAATAGATCATCCTGTTTTCCAGCATATCAGATATAGTCTGCTTTTAATCTTCTCCAATTGCTTAGAGCAGTCTGATCTTGTTCTGTGAGCATTACTAGCTGTGGAAGTAAAAGCTATTCTTTCTATTACCTTTCAATTACAACCATTTTTCTTGATTCTTCCTCCCTTGACATTTGTTTTGGATCCAATTTTGTTGAGAAGCTGGTAACTTATTAAGTCTTAACTTAAAAATGTCCTGCCAGAAGATCTATAAAACTTAAGCAGTATTACAGCTGCCCCTCTAGCACTCAATAAACATTTCCCACCTATTCCCTACAGGATCAGCAAACTTTCTACTTCAGGTTTGTATAGCACCTACACTAACAGAGTTTGTAGTCCACTGCTCCCTTCTTGAGCTAAACTGTCTGCACCCCTGAAAGAAGAATCCTGAATCTGCTGATCAATAACACCACTTGAATTTTTTCCCATCTTATCCCTTTGGTAATCTTCCAAGTGCCTTATCTGGAGAAGCTTACACTTTTTTTTACTTTTTCCCCTCTAAGAAGACAGTACTATTATGAAGAATCAAAAAGAATATGTGTTTCCCCAGAGTTACCATATGTTAGATAAGGCCCAAAGGAGAAACTTTATCAGAACCAAGATGCTAATCATCTTGACAAAGAGTGCTGACAAAATAAGGAGTGCAAACTTTTAGCTGGATTCACTTATTTCATACAAGTTTCCCTTTGCTCAGCAAAAAACACTCCTCTGTTTACTGCTTTTTATCTTTCAGAATAACTTCTTGTGGGACTGCATAAAAGGAAAGTTAATTTTATTGTAACTGGCCTCAAAGCAGTGAGAGAAGAAAAATAAAGAACTAGTGGGAAATCTTTCAAGTGACATAAAAACTGTTGTAAGAGTAAGTAAAATAGAAGTAAGATGAGTTCTTTTAATATCTGAAAACATTAAGAAAATTCTGCTGGTACTTTTATCAAACTAGTTTCTCGATAACAGATGTAAAAAGCTGAAAGCAGGTTATTCTCCTGGAAGTGTTTACTTCTGTGTTAGTCCACACTCTCTTGCCCAGAAAAAAATCCTGATGAGTCAATTAATTGATTCTAATGACATTATAAGACAAAAAGAGATGACTCATCAGAGGAAGAGGAAGAGGAAGAGGAAGAGGAAGAGGAAGAGGAAGAGGAAGAGGAAGAGGAGTGGAGAGGAGAGGAGAGGAGAGAAGAGAAGAGAAGAGAAGAGAAGAGAAGAGAAGAGAAGAGAAGAGAAGAGAAGAGAAGAGAAGAGAAGAGAAGAGAAGAGAAGAGAAGAGAAGAGAAGAGAAGAGAAGAGAAGAGAAGAGAAGAGAAGAGAAGAGAAGAGAAGAGAAGAGAAGAGAAGAGAAGAGAAGAGAAGAGAAGAGAAGAGAAGAGAAGAGAAGAGAAGAGAAGAGAAGAGAAGAGAAGAGAAGAGAAGAGAAGAGAAGAGAAGAGAAGAGAAGAGAAGAGAAGAGAAGAGAAGAGAAGAGAAGAGAAGAGAAGAGAAGAGAAGAGAAGAGAAGAGAAGAGAAGAGAAGAGAAGAGAAGAGAAGAGAAGAGAAGAGAAGAGAAGAGAAGAGAAGAGAAGAGAAGAGAAGAGAAGAGAAGAGAAGAGAAGAGAAGTCTTGACTGACCTGACTCTCAATTCTTGTAAGAATGGAAGTGCATAATGGGCATTTCCAGCAATACTGCTGGAGCACAGAGACTGAACTATCAGAACTTAAACGTCTGCCAGTGCTGGCTCTTCCCTTCTTCATAGAGCCAGAGGAAGACAAAAACACAGGTTGTTTTTGACCAGATAGGTTTGCCCTCACTCCTCTTCAGTGAGGTGGAGAAGTGTGGAAGTGGTATAAACACGGAATGATTTCCTTCTGCCTTTTCATCAATTTGCATGAGCAAACACAGAAACCACTGGCGTTTCTAGTGCCAGAACCTTATTATCAGTAAGATGAGGCAGTTTGATCCTGCCCAGGTAACATATAGAAATTGAAATAATTTCTCTTAGTGAAACAGATAGAACTCCTTTGGTTTTGAACTTGTGTACACAAAGAAGTTCTCATCTATAGATGCCTCAAATTCTTCAATAATATCTTTAAGTTTCTTAAGACGTTTGCCTAATAGGTTGTTTACTTACAGTGCTCTTTGAAATAGTTTAGATAAAGTGTTGCTTACCATAGAGGTCTAACGTCTTTGGAGCATGTTCCTTGAGCTCCCTTGATTTTACATTAATATCAGGGCAGAGGGAAAAAACTCGTGTACTGCTGACACATCTTGCACTATATCAGCAACATCAAATGAGTGTAAACATCAATCTCAAAGACAAAGCAACTGAAAAGTGAAAAGCCTTCCAAAGAGACATACTACTCATATGGAAGACTGGATTAGTGAAGTCAGTGGCAGGTTAGTTAGAGAAAAGTGTGTCAAGCTGCAAAATCTTGTGTAGGGAATCATAGAATTTTGCTGACACATTCACAAGTCGTGTTAAACAAATGTTAAAATGTTATATGTTAGAACAAAACCTAAAGAAAGAAAATTATGTGAGTTCTGCTAAGAAAAAGCTGAAGTTCTTCAAGTATGGAATGGAAGGTAGAAGAAAATAACCTACCTTCTAGAAGGTCTAGAAGGAAATAGACCAAGTCAGAATGGAACATGTTGCAAACTGCAGCTTTTTTTTCTACAACAATAAGACAATCTTTATCTGCACACTTTTAGCTTAGGATGAGTAGAAGTATTACTGGTTTAGAAATTAGCAACACAATCAGCTATTTACACCACTTGTAACATAAGATCATGCCTGGAAGTATACAGCTCCATCAGAAATGGTAAACTAAAAATTCAGGTGGGAATCTTCCATTATTTAAAAACATATGTTAAATCTCTCACTGCATAACTAGTTATACTGCCTGCAATATTTTATTCTCCACTGAATGAAAAGGGAGTTGTATAACAGCACTTAAAATGCAAAAAAGCAGCAAAGACAAGAGTGCTAAATCAAAATTATATTTTAAAAAAAGTTACCACTGTCTAGATACCTGGATTAAAATTTAGCTAAAAAAGTAAAAGGACCTTTCCACATGAAAGCTGTGAAGAATATACTAGCAGTCAATATCTCCACTTTCAGACTCGTTCACAAATAACACACAGAGTAACAAAACATACTCCAAGTATTTATTTGTGGATTAGAACAGCATTCATTCAGAAACAATAATTTCACCCATTGATTCATGGGAACAGTCTACAGGAAAAAAACCCTGCATTAGTCTCTTTTGAGTGTGGGCCTGACTCTACTTAATCTCTTGAGGTCAAATGGTGTCACAGCCCAATGTCACAAGGAAATAAGATCCAATCATCTTCTGCTTCTCTTCTGCTTTGATGGATTTTCTCCAACTGGCAAAAGGAATGAAATCCAAGACTTCAGCATGAACTTGACCTGATGAAGTTCAGCCCTACAGCAACATATTCTCCCTTCTTCAGAAGTATATTCTCACCTGCAGATTTTGATTTAAAATTTACCCTTTAGATTTGTCCTTACAAATATTTTAATACCATGCATCGACAGCTGTGAAGCTGGTTCCTCTATGACTTCTCAGAAATTGCCTCCTCACAGGAGGACTAGCTATGCTGATACTACTGATTGAGTAATGCAAGGCAATTTCCAAAAGATTCCAAGAATTCATAATAGCCAGAACTCTTCAGATCACCCCTACTCTAGATACATTGGACTGGAGTCATCCAAACGAAATGTTTAAAGATGTATTTTACATATATCATGTGGATATAATATATATAGTACACACAGATTATATCATAAATATCTATAATAGCTATCTATATATCCCAAAGTCAAGAGGATACCTGCAAAAAGATCAGTTAGGGAACAAACCTGCAACCAATTCTGTAACTGTAAGAGATGACTGGAGAAGAGTTATGTTACTCCACTGAGAGAAATCGTTTGAAGGTATCCCAATAAATCCATACGTGTATTTCCAATGGCTCAGACCAAGTTTATCCTAAAACTACATAAAGGTCCCAATACTTTGGGACTCTGCAATCTCAGAATTTTTACTGAGATACTGACACGTCAGGATCAGAGTCCTAGTCTTGCAAGCATTACTGATGGCTCCATGGAAACATACACAATCCTGAATCACAAAGTAGTCCCTAAATTTCAGGCAGTATCACTTTAGTATCTTTATTTCATTCCACTTATTTCTATTCAATTCCATTTCAGCCTAAGCGCCCTTAAAGGAAGGGGATAGAAGGGAAGGCTAATTATGCCCCTGACTTTGCCAAAGTCAGATGTAACCTACACCTTTCTAAGAATATAAAACAAAGTACCATTCCAGTACTTGTCTAAACTGCACAGCTATATTTCCTTACTGCATCCCTACCTAAAAAAAGGGATATCATCATGTAAGTGTAGGCATTCCAGTACATTCATTACAAGCTCAACCTGCTGAAGTGATGGCAATGAAGGGGTGTATTATATTGATTAACCTGAGACACCATGTCAGAGTAATATAATGCTTGAAACTTTATGCTTTGAAATGCAGAAATACAAAACTATCACTCACAGGCAGCCTCTTCTCAGCCAAGAGACAAAATGCACTTATCCCAGAGCATGAGGACACAAGAACAGAAGGGTTTGCTCACAGTATCCAGTCTATGTATTTACCCAGGCTTGAGAGGCACGTTTTCAATTTCAAATTTACCCCACTGATATCCCAGCCCTATCCAAGTCACAGGTCATATAAATACCATTAAATGGCTGAAAATAGAAGTACTGTAGTCATTTTATCTTATGAACACATAACGAATTCAAGTTTGCCAAGTACTTCCCTTGTTACTTCATCATGTTTGTCTGTCATTGAAAACATCTTCAGGTCTAGGCTCAGTAGCTATTTCATCTCTAAAAATAACAAAATTATTTCCCTTTGACTACAAAGCAGACTATGTTCTTAAATTAGATGGACTAATATTTGGTATAAAAGGCAGCAAACTTCCTGACAGATAGGAAGAAACTCAATAAAATGTTGTTGGTATTCACTTACCAATAATTTTGGATTTCTAAAATATTCCTTTCTGTAAAGGACCTGAAAGTAACCTAACAACACCAACCCATGCAATCATACCACTTTTCTCATGTGGCAGTTGAGAAATATTATTTATTGTCAAAATGCAACTACTGCAAAGGCTAAAAAAGTGAAAATAGGAAAGATGGGCACATGGCTGAGAGGTAAGAATAAGTTACAGACTTCCCTATAAAGTTAATGTATGCCTTGATTATTTGAGTGTTGCCTGCAACTTCTGTTCTATCCATACACAAAAAGTTTCCACTTCAGTTTAGCAGTGCCTTAAACAAAAGTGTGTCTATTTGTTGAGGGGAGAGAAAGAGTACAGACAAGGAGGTGGGCCATCAGGAAACCAGGATTGCAAGAATCATGTTAAAAGGATAACAAGCAAGGAAAAGTCCAACTACAAATTGGACACTCAGCTGTGAAGAGGCAGACTTGGGGCCCATGCTCAGGTCCCAGAGTGTTTCTCACATTTTACAACAAACTGAAAAAGTGCCAGTGGGGAAGAGAACAAGAGAAATAAGGAGTATCTTTAGAAATAACCCAGGAAATATGAATGAGATGCTATGTCATTCCCTCTTCCCAACTGAATTATTTTAAATTGTAAGTTACAGGGTTAAGATGCTTTTCACTTGGCTCCATTCCAAGTACATCCCAGTTAGGGAACATTTCCGGAGTCCACCAAGATACCTGAAAGGATGGCAGGAATTGCCATCAATTAGGACATCTGTCAGGCAGGGCAAGTATAAGGAGTGTGTCCCTTCCAAAATGTCAGAAGTTACGAGAAGGTTATGAGGTCAGCATTTTCTCAGATATTTATGGATTAATGACTGAGCCATGGCCAAGTGAAGAGAGACGATGGACTGTCAAGGACAAGTACACTTTGCAAACTTGCCCTTCTCCTTGTATCTCAGAGATAAAATTATTCTGGGGTGAATTTACATAATGCAACTGGGGTAAAGTAATTCACTATCTCAAGAAATTAAGACCGGAGTGGTAACATCTGCTCTCAGAAACATTTAGCCAAGGACAGTTAAAGCTAATATGAGAAATTATGTGAGGAAAGAAAAGAGACATCTAACAATGAAGGTGTGGAGAATTGATTGTTTAGTCACAAAAGGGATGATCAGTCTGGGTGAGGACTGAGCTGTAAGCTGAGAACCAGTGGTAATGGGAATCACGAACAAAAATAAGGAGAACATATGACAAGTTAATTAATAAGCAAAGGGGAAAGCACCAAATATAAAGAGCTCTCAGACTGTGAGACTGGTGCAACAGTGGAACAGGTTGCCCAGAGAAGCTGTGGATGCTCCATCCCTGGGAGTATTCAAGGCCAGGCTGGATGGGGCTGCGAGCAACCTGGTTTAGTGGGACATGTCCCCGCCCATGGCAGGGGAGTTAGAGCTAGATGGTCTTTAAGGTCCTTTCCAACACAAACCATTTCATGATTCTTTGATTCTATGAGTGGAACTTGCAAAGAAGCTGAACAGGAAAAAGAACCCTGAGAAATAGATATTGAGGCTGGGCAGGTGAAAAAATGAAATAGGAGTGAGGAACATGATAGATAAAAAGGATGAGAACAAGGAGGGCACAGGCTCAGAGTGATCGAGCAGGCAAATCTCCATGCATCAGGTTCAGCACCCTTCCACCTCCAGAACCTAGCATGGAATTTAGGATGGCAAAGTTTGGTGTCAGAAAAAACTGTAAAGATACCCAATTTTCCATTCATGTCTCTTCATCATCTTAGACTAATGTTTATAGACATGGAAGAGAACTACATGGCTTTGCACAGACCACAACACAGACAAGATTTTAAACAAAAAATTTTATGAAAAATAATAGTTTTGATCTCCTCCTTATGCACTCAGCTGTAGAACATATCTAGATCCCATCCCAAAACATGTGCATTTGTCTTAATACCTTGTCTGCTCCCGGTGAGCACTAAAAAGGGGACTGATTATGAAGATTTAGGATCTTCAAAGACGTCCAGCCATGAAAGTAGTTAAGAGGAAACACTGCCCACAGCCCCTGAAGGTATACGAAGGTTGGGTCTGAGGCTGTCGAGACAGAAACCAAGCTTGTAATAACCAATTCTCCTAACTGACAGCCTGTAAACAAACCTCTCTGAATAGCTTGATTATAGGCACAGCTTCATTCCCTGGAACCAGACACAGGCAAGTAACTGGAGGACAGATGCCAGGCACCAGCAGAAAACTGCCAGGACAAGAGTATGGAGGTATGACATACTTAAGATACGATGTGCATTGTTAGAATACAACAACAGTGCTGGCTGTTGCACTTTCTGTACAAATGCCATAAACAGAGTTCTTCAGAAACAAATGAATGAGAAGACAGCTCACTGTCAGCAAGACACTTTGCTCCTTATACTTAGCAATATTAAGTGCAACAAGGAAACACAATGAAATAAGAAACATTTTACCTTCTTGTCTTTCCAATTCTCTGACCCATTGATTTTGTAGATGATTATGCTGTGGTGATGTCAAATCCATACTATGCCACAAACCCTGGGACAGAGAAATATATGCCTGGCTGAATAAAATTACCTTATTTCTTCTTTTGCATGTAAGCTTCATTTAAAAAAAAAAAATTGGCATGTATTGTGCTACAATTTACTTCTATAGATAATAAAGGCATGAAGACACATAAGCATCAATATTCAAGGCATAAAAGTACCGGAAGCAGCAAACCAATTCAACTGTTACACTCTCACAGAGGAAAAAGAATTGATTGGGGAAAAAAAAAAAAAAACAACAACAAAACACCAAACAAATAAACCAAAAAAAAAAAAACAAAAAACAAAAAACAAAACCAAAAAGATTTGATAAATATTTAGAGCTATTTTATGACATTTTAAAATTAGAAGAAATTAAAATCAGGTTGGGTAGGCTTATAAAGGATTAAGAGGAAAGGTGGAAACAAATTCCTGAAAGAGAATAAAAATTGTACCAATAGGATCTAATTGTATTGGAATTCATGGGCTTGGAAGGGAAGTTAGTAAAAGTCACACATGAGAATAAGGGAACAGGTCTACAAATAACATGCTGAACAGAAAGAATATGTGCCTATATGAACAGACAAAGAACATGCTGGAGAAAAAAGAAATAGGAAAAGTGGGACAGAGGACAATACAATTTCCAGCTGTCTGCAGAAAGGCAGACAGCCAGCCAATAATCTCCAGGTCTCAATATTTTACCATCAGAAATAACACTGAGTTCACAGCCAAACAAACAAACAAAAAACCCCCAAAAACCCAAAAAAAGAAACCCCCAAAGAAACACAACCCCCCCAAAATAACAACACCCCACAAACAACAACAAAAACACAAACAAAAAAAAACAACAACAAACCAGAAACAAACCAGTGCTTTGAAAATTTTTGACGCTTTTATATGATTTTTAAATATCCACTCTTATGTGGAAATTTGACTGATTTTTGCCAGGATAGTCACAGGCAGCATACAGTTAATAATCTACAGGTGTCTAAACAACACCCAACAGGGATGCAATTAAATACAGTAATGACTAAAATAGTATCTCTCTACAGTGGGGGGAAAAAAAGGGCAATCAAAGTAAAAATATATTCTGAATATCAAATCTTCCTCATGGTATAAAGTCTTAGGCAGGGTTTTCTCTCAAAACTTCAGGATAAAGAGGACAGTATGAGAAAGGCCTCTCCTGTTTGAGATGCACCTTATTCTCTTGACTTCACACTACAAAAGACACACAGGTTTAATGTTTGACTTTACTACTACGGTACCAGCAGCCATTATCCAGTTTGAAGGTGAAAATAACTTAGGAGGTTTCTACATGTCACCATAGCACACAGAACAAAAATATTGCCATTATATTTATGTCTATATGTGAACTTAGCAATAACAACATCATTAGATAGGCAACGGAAAAGAGACTCAGTGGGATTCAAAGTCTTTGTATGCATCTTCAGAATAAAAAGTAGCATAAGAACTACTGGGATATTAAGCAGAAAATGCTACACACATTCATCAGCTTGTCTACCTCAGAAGTATATTAAAGGAAGAAAAGGACATTTTCTTCCCATTTGAAGACAAAATAAAAGGTAAAATCACCCTACAGGACAAATCGATTGTATTTTGTGGTCCTCTACATTTTTTATGTCAGTCTAAAAATATCCTGAGGTATGCTGGACTGCACAGCAACCTGTCTAACTGAGGCATTCAGGAGTGCTACAAGCAACTAAACAGCTCAGAACAGCTCGGTTACGCTGTTTAAAGCAAATGATACAAACTAATTTAGAGTAAAAGACACAGCCTAGTGAAACACCGCTGGCATCACCACATTTCGGTCAATGTTACCTGAATCTCTCGCAGCTTTCCAAAGATGGTGCTCCAACAGCAAAGTCCTTATCTGCCCCGTGGCTTTCCCCGCAGCCAGCCGCAGGCAAATGCACGTTCCAAAGCCTGTGTCACACATTGCCAACATCCCCACACCGGAGCAATAATAAATCCCGACAGCTGCAGCACAAAGAGGGCACCACGCACCGCCCTTATGTAAGGGAGCAATTTTGTAACAGCAGGAGGCACCCGCTCAAGGGAGCTCCAACCAACAAAGTAGCCAAGTTGGAGTAGTGTTTACAAAATAAATAGTGGCAGCGTTTTAGCAACCCTGTTACTAAAAAGTAACCGAAGAGCAAAAAGTCATTCTTCAGAGCCAAAAGGGTCTTCCAAGCCTAGAGAAAAATTTACCTGCATTTGAAGCTCACATCGGAATGCAGAACTGTTACAG
Organism: Grantiella picta; assembly: GCA_013397955.1. Taxonomy (NCBI): domain Eukaryota; kingdom Metazoa; phylum Chordata; class Aves; order Passeriformes; family Meliphagidae; genus Grantiella; species Grantiella picta. The sequence goes on along the minus strand of VZRM01009027.1, from coordinate 961,171 downwards.
AGTAAATAACCCCTAAAATCCAAGCCTGCTTTACCCCACAACACAGCTATCAACCTGCATAAATATAAATGTACCACTCCTCCATATCCAAGATGTCCATTCACTCAACAGCTGGCAAACACTGTCCTGGGAACACATATAGGTATCTAAGACTTCTCTTTTTTAGACAGTAATCAGTTCAGGAGCCATCTCTCCCTCTACACATTTTTTAGAAAAATTAGACTTCAACCTTTACTGGGGTTTCTAGGTGTTAGCAAGAAATAATTAATTATTGCACAAAATACTAACCAAGCCCTATACTCAAGTGAGGGTCTCAGTACTTTACTATACTTGGCGGAATAAATTAAACATTAACTCTTCTACATTTATAAACAATTTACCAGGGCCTGATATACCCTTTTAAAGTAAAATTCAATAATGCTAATGACTGATTCACAAAAAAGTGCTGTAAACAGGCTGGACAGAGAATTTGCTAAAATGTTATAATCCTTCAGAAAATTAGTATCAAAAGGGATGATTTTTGCACAGGATAAACTGTGCATGAAGTGTTTGACTCCCTGCAATTGTAAATGCCAAATCCCACTCAGTTCATCTCAGCCCCTCACCCATTTAGGGGAGGAAAATGTCTCATACAAAACATGAATGTATGGACTTGGATTTCAAATAATGAAACAACGAGAAATGCAGTAGAAATATCAAATGAGAAGACAAAAGAAAAGGCAAGAAGGACTAAAATGTAACATAAGAACACAAATAACATGGGTAGGATTCTGCGCTTTTTCTCCTTAAGCCACAGGAGCTAGAAATAAATTCTATATTCAGAGAAGTGAGGTGTGTGAGAAGTTTGAGCTGCACATTGTCCCTTGCAAATTAATCTAATGTGAGTGCTGCAACTGTAGAAACCTCTGAACATCACTTTTGCAAACAAATACGGTCTTTGGACACAGTAATGTAACTCCAAATCTCGAAACAATTTACATTCTTGTAAATTAATGTTCTTTTACATTCAGAACATAAACAATTACATACATCAGATTAGAGAAGGACTTCCTGTACTGTGTGTTTTCCCTTGAGATTTTTTAAGGGTTTGCATCATCTCTCTTCAATAAAGAACATTACTTTGGCCACTAAACTTTCAAGACAGGCTTAGTGAAGGGAAGAAAAGCAAAAAAATTGAACTCATTCTACTTCTCTCAACACTTAGACATAAACCAAGTAATTTTCAGAATTTCATTTAAATTTGAAGTTAAAAAAGAAACAGATTGCAGTTGATTTTAACAGCTCTATCAGCTCAATTAGAATGCAAATAAATGGACAACATGTTTTGGCTAAATTTTAAAATCTGAAGCCTGGAAACTTCTACCAAGTGCAATCTAGGTCTTTCGGAGTAAATGTGCTAAAATTAGTGTTTTCATTGTTTAGAATCCCTTCTATTTAAGCTCTCGACAGAAAATGTGTGACAAAATGCATTACAACTAGGGATAATTTATTATATTTTATGAAAAATTCATTAGAATATTTACAAAGCTCAAGTCAGAAAAATCACACACAGTCTCTCTTTTCAATATTTATTTCTTTAAGATGTTTTCTTTTTTATTCCTCTCTTGCTCCGTGTTTTCTTTTTTCTGCCTTCAAACACAGGTTTGGCAGTCACCATGACTACATTTCCCAGGTCTTCATCCTCACCACTTGAGCTACTGCATTCTTTCTTCTCTTTATGGTTTGCTGTCTCTGCTGCAGACATGTTTTTCCTCCTTTTGCCCTTGCCTAAATCTCTGCCTTCGGATTCCTCCACTGAGGAGTCGCTAGAAGTTTCTGAAAGATGCAAATTTCCAACAAAACCACCTCCATATAAAAATTCTTTTCTAGAATCTGAATGTTTTCTTCTCTTTCCACTCTGTACTTTTGCTGCTGCAGCTTGATTTGCACCACCTGAGGTACCTTCCCCTTTCCTTTTCCCAGGCTGTTTAAGTTCCATTTCCATAACAGCAGTGGTCTCCTGAATTTCATCATCTGCTTCTTTTTCCTTTCTCTTCAGACAAGTCACAGCTCTGCGCAGTCTCTGACTTTTAATAGCTTGTTTTTCATGCTGTTCTAGTCTGAAGAATGAATCAATTCGAAGCTGAGTCTATCAAAATAAAACAGAAACACATTTGAATGTTTTTGTGATGCGAATTCCATTGTTACACTATCAAGCATCCAAAAGTAAAGCAGGACAAAGGACTAATGAAATTAATACATATCAACATAGATGTGAACAATAACGTGCATCATTATAGTAATACCCATACTTTATAATAAATTAGGCAACAAGCACCTTTACATAAAATAAATAACTAGCAAACTCCAGTGAGATTTCACAAATATTGTGTTGCTGGTGATTAGACATATGTTGCCATTGTCAAACCTAATACAGAGGATCTCTGTAGGGCTCTTAAGTATGTCCTTACAAACACATCCTTAGCTTCCAGCTGTTAAAGCATGATGTTTACTAAGTAAATGCTCTAAGTGCACTTCGCATTTGTGCCTGCAAATACACCAACACACAGGCTTCTGACTCAAGTTCATTGCACCACATGCTGCTACAATATAAAGACTGAAGAGTAGAAGTAGCAGTTGTCACACAGCATGGATTTGTGCTATTCAACCACAGCTTTTTGTATACACTGAGTCAGTCCTCTACTTTTTCCCTAAAATTGTCTAAGAGACACACACACTTCCAAAAGATATTCCAGTCAACCTGAAAGTACATCTATTTAACTCTTGGGTTTCATAGTTTTTGCTCCTTTAAGTGATACAGAGAACCTAGAACACTGGTTTAGACAATGTTATCTATCTTGTGTATGGCAAAAGGAGAAAATAATCTTATATTGGGGATCAATTTTACAACCCACTTTGACAGCTATCACAGCAGGCATTACTATTCATTTTCAAGTGTTATTAAAGTTGACAGAACATTTATTTGGAAATTAGAGAATTATTATTAATGGGCACTTGCTCAACAGTTCAGTCTGTGCTCCTCCTCGAAGGACGTGTACAGCAACAAATGGGCAGCATAACTTCACCAAAATCTTAGGGGCACTTTTATAAATACTTTTTAGAGACAGCACACTGTCTTCTAGAAGTACTAAAGTAGCTTGAGGTACCTGTAGCTTCCACTATGTCTAGAACAAACAGCAGCTTGGACTTGAGATAGGTGCTCTATAGGTAAGAAAACTTGAAATCAACAATTGAAATTATGCAGAGTCCCCTCACAGTGCATTCAAATCATACAGAAATGAAGTCTAGAAAAGTAAGTTTAATTACTTTTAAAAAAATACATATCTATATATATATAAATATTTAAAACCATATGACCAAAACCCAGCTCCTGAGAAAGATATTTTACTTCAAATAATACTTGCTGTTCTTTTCAAAATGCTTCTCTCCTAATTTTCCAGTTACCATTCAACTACAGGTAGGTTTTTTTACTTCACCTGCTGCAAGTTCAGCTGTTTCATCACAGGCAAAAGAATTCCATCTATCTTTGTCCTAGTCCAGCCAAAGTGATCCTTGCAGAATGTGCAGAAAGTTAAGGAACTTTACAAAATGGCTATGACTGGTATTTTGTAAGCACATAAAATGAAAATTCCTGAAGTAAACAATGTCTGGAGGAAAAATGATCCACTTCAAAGCTTTTTTTACTACAAAATCAGTCAAAAGACTCTCAGTTAAAACAACATATCCCAATCACACTGCTACATCTCTATTAGTTGCAGAACGTTTTCTCTAATAACATTTCCAAAAGCAAGTCTCAGTGAAGACAGAACTCATTTTGGCTAAATGGTATTGCCATAACACAAAATGCCTTTAAAAAAACCTTATTTTTACACTTACACCCACTGGAAGTTTCATTTACTGTTTAAAACACTATTAGCTCTGCATTCAGTGCCATCTACTTTTCATCAGTTCACTGCAGCTCAGACTGCAACAGATGCAAAAAGTAGACATTATTGGAAGAAATGCAGGGAACAACTACAGATAAAGTGCAGACTGAAACACCATTTCTGTGTAGGCTTTGAGACTTATTTGTGAAAAATGGCAAACAAACAGAGGGAGTATGCAAACAATTCTACTCTAAGCCTAGAAACAGGCACAGGACAGTTACAGAAACATAACATGACAACAAACTCATCAGTTCAGCTACAAGATTCTCTTGCATGCAAAGTGAGGCAGCCCCCTCTCCAGGAGGGCAGAGCAGCCCTGAGTGCCACACATGCATGGTTGCATTCCCTTCCTCTCCAGAGCTGGTATCATTTTAAGGGAGCACATGCAGGACCTTGGGGCCCCTCACACCACAGAGATGTTAAAAACCTGACACTCCATTACTGACTCCTCGTGAAGTTTGATTTCTTTCACCTAACAAGTAAAAGGATATTCTCTGATCTGCTCCACATCAGGCTTTCCCCAGATGAATGAACCCCTTGACTCATCCACCACAGGCTTCAGGTATGCTTCTGCCACTGCTGGATTTGGGAAACCTGAATAAAGCTGCAGCTCCTGCAGTTTCTTCTTGACCTTGGTATCACGTGGATTAGGCCTCAATTTTTTATTCTTCTGAGCCTCATTCCACCACTCACTGAAAAACAAAGAAAATTACTAATTTGCCTCATAAAATAAAATTTGAAATATCAAGAACCACCATGCTAATTTCAATAGCCTTAGTCTCCCTACTTCAGTTACTACAAGAGATGAGGTAGAAAATTTCCAAATGAATGATGACCAAAGGGACAATCTAAAAAGTAGAAAAGACAAAGCATACACAATAAATACAGCCACTGTAAGCCACAGCAGCAAACATCACCTGGATTCCATAAACTGCTAAACAGAAGACCCCAACTTCAGCCTCACTTGCAGAGGATGTTCCACACACAGTGATTATTTTTGGAGGGTTTTTTTGGTACACAAGGAAAAGAAAGGAAAAAAATAAAGGCTTCTAACCATCCTTGCCATTGCCAATACATCTGCCTCAGCCTTCTTCAAATCTTGTTTTTGCCCACACCCTACCTGCCTGTCTCTTTCCATGTCATCCATTCCTCACTCATCAAGTCCCTTTTCTCTTATGAGCAAGCTACAGCAACCTCTCACAAACTCAGGGAGAATGAACCTCTGCTCCACTATGGATCCAGCCCCTCAGTCAACTCTGAGCCAGATGCAGAGTTCTACAGCTGTTCTACGGTCTGCATCCATCACACTGTGATTGGTATATCAACCTGTCACTTTATCTACCTGTCATTCCAAATAGTGATATAATGGAGTCACTTTTTACAGCTAACTCAGTCCCATTAATGATGGTCAATGATGGTCATATGTTTCCCTGCATGCTTAAGCATCAGAAAAGCATATTCATTAATAGCCATAATATGGAGAGACAAAAAAGCAAAACTTACGCAAATTTTAAGAGAGGTTCCAAGCCATGCCCAGGAAATTCATTTAAAATCTCCATTGCTGTTACAAAGCCAACATTTGGGATGCCCTCAGTGTAGTCACTTCCAAGCAAGTATGCCAAATTAATTAGCTTGCTTCTATCCAACCCTGAAAAAAAAAGTGTGTGGATTCAGCTCTTATTATCTTACAAATTTAAAAAACATTATCTGAAAGGCAAAAACTGATAGAAACACAAAGGCATTAACTCCATAAAATTATATTTAATTCAACATCAGAATGTGTCATATTATATTCTGGAGCAGCATCAATATGCTCCTGCTAGCTTAAGCACCAATAGTAGTGTTAACTTGGCAAATACATCTTGCCAAAATTAATATGTCAAAATGGACATCGGGAGGAATGTTTTCATGGAAACGATTGTTAAACATTATAATGGACTGTGCAGTGAGGTGGTGGAGTCACCATCCCTGGAAGTGTTCAGGAAACCACTGGATGTGGCACTTAGTGCCATGGTCTAGTTGACAAGGTGGTGAACAGCCAAAGACTGGACTTGATGATCTCAGAGTTCTTTTCCAACCTAAATAATTCTGTGATTCTGTAATTTCAAAATTCAGGGTTGCTAAGATATATTTTTTTTACATTTATTTAATCCAGTCACTGTTCTGTTCTCATCTAACGCTGACCTGAATTTAGTAAAGCCAGAATCAAATAAAAACTTTATGTTTGAATTTTGGTCCATAATACAAATGCTTCTGCTTTCCAGAAGTGATCCTCAACTGGGAGCCTTTTGCTCTGTGCTGGTACAGTTACTAAGAGGACCAGAAGAGCCCAGAAAACAGCCAGAAAGAAGGAAGAACTCAGCTGACCACCTCTATTTAATAGGCTGTAAGGTCTGAGGCAACCACACTGATTTTTAGTGACCAGCTTCAAGAGTTTAGATTTGAAAAAATAATTTTTAAAAAATTCCATGCAGAAAAGGAGGGATGTGAGTCTAAACACACAAAGCAAGACCATCATCATGCTAGTCATGATACCCATCAGCTGTACAGAAAGAACTTCCACTATGCATGGGAATGAAGGAGAAGCACAAGACTGCAGAAGAATGTGACACAAAGACTGATGATTATTTTTTCCCAATGAAAAAATAAATAAAAGCTTTGGCTTATCACATTAAAACCAGTTAAAAATCAAACATGCTTTTACAGCAATCCTTTCCAATTAAGCTACAGTAGCATACTTAAGTAGGGGAAAAATATTTCATTCAATTTGCTGGAAGACGCCAAAGACACATTTTTCACCACATAAAAATGTTATGAAGTTTTACATGTTAAAGACATTAAAATATTATTTCAAAGTCTACAGCCTCTCAAATTGAAAATGCCAAAACTGATTTTAAAAGAGTTGTGCTCAAGACATTATAACAAGTTTAAATTGGCTCATATTTTGCCTAATACACTATGTGACACTGAAGCTTAGTAGTTCAACAAAATTGGCAACAATTTGATGACACTAGTTTGAGAGCAATCTGAAAGAAGAAAAAAAAAGTCAGTGTCAGCTATATGAAAAATGTTTTACAGAGCATAAATGTATTCCAGATCCTCTTTTAATACATTACATCTCAGTATGCTCAAAACTAACTTCCATTTCCAGAAGACTAAAAATCTGATGGCATCAGAATATCATTTTCCCACCGCATCAGAAAAGTCATGCTAACATTTACCCAGAAGATAGTGTAACAGTTCATATGTCCAGCCTTGATGATCATCTCACTAACTCAGTATGTTAAATGTAAGTGTCTGCAAATTCAGGGGAGGTAATCTGGCAGTAAAACAGCAACCTAACTGAATGGCTTTAAAGAATCTGCAAAAAACAGACACTGTAATAAGGGACACAAAATTCTGTAGACTGTATTTAACAAATCAATACCTGAGGCTTACCTAGCTGGTTCTGAAAGTCAACATACTGATAATATTCTACATATTTGTTCTGACTGAAGAAATTTTTATAAACATGTCGTCCACCAAATAACCAAACGTCACTGTCATCGGTGATTGTCCCAGAGGTCTGATCAGTGAGGTCCAGTATGGCACACTGTGCCTCTGCCTCCGTCGGAGCTTCAATATACGGAATGCCAAACAGACGGAGGAGCTCCTGTAGGATAGAAGGAAAACGGTTAATAATTCATCAAAAGAATTAAATTCTAATATACTTCTGCTTGACTCAGAACTGTTAGATCCCCACTTGAGAGTTATTTAATATTTGACAGCAAACCTTAAAGTTCCGGTAAAAAGTGCCAAACTCAGTTAAGTCAAGGGGGAATCCCCAGTCAAGTCCTCTCAAGCAGACAGTGCCATATAAGTCAAGCACTACTTGAGCACACTTTTACCACATGGTTTGAGAATCTGCTATCTTAATTACACAAGCATACTTAAGTATTGCTTTGCACAGCAAGGAGCAAACTCCATATATTACAATTATGTGGGCTCCATGAAAGAAAGATGCAGGTTAAATATAAAAAGTAAAATAAAAAAAATCATATTTAAGAAAAGCTGTGGTCGTCACTTTATCTAAGAAAGTAGTATGAAAGAATATATGAACCATTCATATCAAACAGGAAACAGCGGGAAGACTAATCATTCCTTGGATGATGTTTTGATATGCCTCTACTTTGACAGATTTTTGCTTTTATGGAATACATTACTTAATGTCAATTAAATATCCCCCACACACTAGGGTTACAGACTTGTGTTAGTTACACAAGTACACAAGTCTGGATTATGTTCTTCACTCAGATGGCTTTTGAGGCTTGACAGAATCAGTCGCAAGACTTTTAATTTTTGCTGTCATTAAGAATAAAAGCACAGGATCAAAAGACTTAGAACTATAATGGTGTGCCTACTATTATATGGTATGTAATATTACAAAAGCAATATACTGGCCTTTTAAAAAATCACCTAAAAAACCAAGTATGTGCAAATATTTAACCAAGATTAAAATATCACTTTATAACTACCTAAACTGTCCTGCTAAGAAAAAAAATACACGCATTTACATATTTGTTAGCATAAGTTTATTACATCACAGACACTATCACTAGTCTACTGTATTATGGGTGTGTTAACCCAGACACATTGTATTAACCTTGGAATGCTAACACTGACACAGAAGTAACTTATTCAGGCATTACTGGTGAGATTCCCTCAAATTGCTTACTCAGGGCATAAACTATACAGACTTCTTGATTTTTTTACCTTTTTTTATATCCCTAGGGGAAATCACAGTTTACCTAACACACAGACTGCATCAATTCTTTTGGCTGCTGAATACAGCTTCCTAATATTTTTTGTTCATTTTGCACCTTTCACAAAAACAGGCAAAGATCAAAGTGGCCCAACCTTTAAAAGATATACTGATTTATATATGCTTGAAAGGTATACTGACTGATCCAAAACTATATTATTATTTTATAACATTGTTACACTTACTAAAAATTGTTGGAATTCAAGATTACCTCAACCTTTCAATATTTTAAATCAAGCAAATCGAAGAAAACAAGCTCCTAAGAGGAAAAAAGGTGACCTATAACTAAGCAAAATTACTAACAGCTTTTGAGTAAATGACTAGGGTGGAGGGAGGAAACAAATCAAATGACTCAACAAATACTACCTGGCTTTCCAAGAACATTTGTCCTGTTACAGAAGCGGCAATACGTTCCTGCTGCTGTTTTTGAGACTGAAGCGTATTCTGCTCAGCTGAAAGGTCCTTTTCTAATTCTTCTAGTTCTTCCTGAATTTATAAACCAAGATTATTATTATTATTATTATTATTATTATTTCAACAATTCAGGTATACTTAGCAAAGCACTAAGTCTCCAACTACAATTATTCTAGTAGTATATGATCCATTAATTCACAGTAGGAAGTTGTTGTATCTTCTCTAATGCAGCAAATTGTAAGACCAGAGATGGCTCTAGTCATCAATGTGCTAAAACCTTGAAGTTTTCCCTTGATTTTAGGGAGATTATGATTAACCATCTTTAAAGAAAGATCAGTTCCCATACAATTAGATACATATGTGAGAAAGCAATGAAACAGTAAGAAGCTGTCCAATAGTTTTCCTTAACAACTACTTGGAGACAAAGCAGTCCATTACAAGCTCAAAACAAGAAACAAGGAGTTACCAAACTGATGTCTTGCCACTCATCCACTGCATCTTTACCATCAGCTTCTCTTTCAACATTCTGAGTGTTTCCCAACTGCACTTCATCAGACTCCTTCAGCAAGTCCTGTGTGACAACATCAGGTCTGTCTGTCTCCACTTCTGAAAGCGCTGTTTCATCATTGACTTTTTCATCATATTTAGTAGGAAACTCAGCCTCATTACTGCTTTCAGCATCCACTTCAATAAAGCTTCCTATTAAAGGAAAATAATAGAAATTGTACACATTCTTAACTTGGGCAGTGATTTTTTTTTCCTATATACAGTACAGGAATAATATAAGGATTGTGAAATTGCATAAACCAAGTGGCTGATTGTTAATACACCAGTTAAGTTCAAGGCACACAACAACATGCTTTCCTGACTCCCCATATTCTATACTCAGGTTTCAATGACAAAATGTGACACTAAGGGGAAAAACATAGCTCAGATTTTCTTTCTGCCTCCTACACATCTGGGAGTAGATGCATTTTAAAGTATTTCTTACTATAAGAAAAGTTTACCTTCAACTGACTACAAATACAATATGGTCCTATTTTCTTATACTTTCACACAATTAAAAAGCACACACCATCAGAATCACTGTCTTCAGACTGTGATATCCCTTCTCTTTCTTCCTTAGGATCTCTCACTTCTGGAATAAATTTAATATCCTCAGATACATTCTCCTTTGTTTCTGAAATTACTTCCTCTGTATTTTCAGACATTTTCAAGTTTTCCTCATTTTTAGAAAGGTCCGTTTCAGCATGAATCAAAGCCTCTATACTAGTTTTCACAGGGGAACAGCTTGGCTTCTGTGCACACAAATTCATATCCTTATCTCCCAGAGATATTAAGTCCATTTTGGAATAATTTTTTTCTAAGTCTTCTTTGCCTTTTCTACTATTGTCAATATAAGAATAATTTTCAGCTCTGGATATACTGGTATCATTTGGTGAAATATGATTTTTGGAACCATTTTCTTCCTTGTTTACATCTTCTGTGTCTTTTCTACTATTGTTAATATAAGTTTCAGCTATGGATATACTAGCGTCCTTGGGTGGAATAAGATTTTCTGAATCATTTTCTTCACTAGCTACATCTTCCTTGCCTTTTCTAGTATATTCAATAGCAGAATCATTTTCATCTCCGGATATACCAGTGTCTTTGGCTGTAATATGATTTTTTTTCAGCTCCTGACTCTTCTGTTCAAATTCAGCATCTTGTATAGTCACTTGGATTGGTGAGCAAATTGTAGCTGTAGGAATGTTTTTTCCCTCCTTAACTTCAGGAATCTGCTCTTCCTCATCTGAGCTACAAAGCAGAAAATCCTTCACTTCTGGTCTTTCTGATAGCACCTCATTAGCTGTTGCAGTAACAACTTCCTCCGTTTTATCATCTTCACTGAGAGCTTGCTGAATTGCCCGCAGTGTTCTTGGAGACACACTGCCTTCCTCTGATACAAGTTGGTCCACATTCAATTGTCTTGTGTCCAGTTCTTCTTCTGAGCTGCTTTCTACCATAGCTGCCTGGATAGCAAGCAAAGTCCGAGGAGAGGGGGGTGCTGTCACCACACTGTCATCTTTCTCTGTCTGCACCTTGTCAGATGTAGCCAGCTTTGCATTAGCAGGAGATTCATTGGTTTTATTTGATTTAGTAAAATCATGCATTTTGGATGAAGGTCCTGCAGTAGTTTCCAAGTCTCTACTCGTAGCTTCTTTTGCTTGAATACCTGAAAGAAAGAATTTTGTTGAAAAACCTGCTTTACAATAACATTTAATGTTACATAATGAACATCATTTTATAAAGATTAATCAATCACTTTTTTACAGGTTCACAGTTAATGATGTATCACAGTAATGCACATTTCAAACAAAGTACTGGCCACATGAACCAATAAACAATATTCAGGTTTTTCTTAAAACTGCCAGTTGCAGAGCACACACTCCAAACAACAGGTTTTACAAAATTAAGACCTGACATACCCTTTATCAGAATATAGTGGGAAGTCTCTTCAGAGACCACCCTCCTTGATTCCACTTCTTTCACAAAACCACCTTCATTTTCATATTGTGTTTGGATTTCACCCGAATGCTGTTGATTCATTTCTTTTTGTACATTTTCTATGCACCGATTGAGGTTGCTTTTTTTAAGCAAACCCCTGAGCTGGTACTGGGAAAACTCATCAGAGTCCTCAAAAAAACAAAACAAAACAAAATAAAACAAAACAAGTCAATTGAAATAAAGCATCCCTTTTAAGCAAAAACCACTTCCCACACTCTTCCAGAGTGTGGGAATTCTTTCAAAAGTTCCTTTTAGCAGCTAACATTTGTCTTTCACTGACTGCTGCACTCCCAAGCAAAAGCAAAACTTTACTGGCAACTCACAACAATTCTAAAAGATACCAGTAGTTCTGAGTGCTGGCAAAACAGGAGATCTCAGTTTTGTCACCAACCAAACTTAGCTAGTTATCAGAGCTCACCCCAACCTTAAAAATAAAAAAGCAATTAAAAGAGAATCCACATGTGGATAATTTTAAAATTATGGTTCTTAGCTTACATTTGGACACAAGCCATCATATGATCTGATATATATTGTACTTTAAAAATATCACTGTAGAAGCAGCACTATGGGATTCCCCACTTGTATCTGAACAGCTCCAACACATCTGCCTAAGCTACAAAAGCCTTTTCCCAACTGCCAGCTCCTCTAACAACCTCAGGGTTTGGGATCCAAGCTGTGTTCATTCTGCCTGGTTCATCCACACCAGTAGTGTGTTAGCAATCTTGGGCATAATACTGATGAGGAATGAAACACAGCATGATTTTTTCCATTTTTGCCAAATTGAATTAGCTCTGTTAATTTTAATGGAAATCAAGAAATAAGGACGTTAAGAGTCATTAGCTCACTGGATTTTTTTTCTCATCAAGGTAACATCTCTTATTAAATAGTCCAGGACATAAAGCTTTGCAGATGTAATACTCTTTCTTCATCTGCATTAATGGCAAGAGCTCTATTCTGATGCCTTGAAAGCCATTTTAAACATTACCTCTGGCATTGCTTCGAAAAACGTTCTTCTTCGCTTTGTAAGTTCTTTAATATCAGTCAAGATCTCATGTTTTATTTCTGGAGGCAGCTTGTGGAAGTCTTCTGACTCAATATCTACAGAGTATGGATTTTCACAAAACTGTTCCTATAAAAATAAAAAACAATACATATTTTATATTACAGCACAACAAAAATAATAAAATATTTAGAGCATCATTTCAAACAAGACAAAAAAAAAAAAAAACAAACCAAGAACTTTATTGCTACTTCCCATATGGGAAGGAAAACAAGAAAAAAACAAGTAACTACTATGTAACAAAATAATGCTAAGTACCTCATCATTGATGTACACCACACAGAGAAACTTGGTTTTATTCCTTTTACAGAAAGATACTTAGTATACATCACAGAAGCAGGTCATACAGGCTCAGCTACTCTGATTTAATTTTTCCAAACAGGTTCTCCTTCTTAATGAGAACTACTTCAAAGATAAACAAGTCTTTCCATGAGTTTTTTCCCTTTTTTTTTCTTTTTTTTTTTTTTAATTGATGAAAGCAGAGATTTTTTTTTTATTTATTATGTCTCCCTCTTAGGTTATATATTTCTCTTCTCCTCTTCCTAGCAGATCAGCACATCAGAAGCAAATATGGAATTTATCTGTGAAAACTTAAGGACTGAAATGTTTCAACTTCAGTTCACATTTGGAGAAGCACTTTTGGAATTTTGTTAAATATGTTTTTACATGCATAAACGTGCACAAATGCATGTATTTCACTTTCATTGGTACAAAAACCAATGTCTTCTTCATATGTTCAGAGGAAGTAGTAAAAAGAAAGGATATCATGAGAATTTTCTATTCTGCTGTATTCTAGTGGAGAAATTAGATTTATATTTCCTTATTAACAGGAATTCTTAGAGTACTCAAAATTAACTTCTTTGCTTATAGGTAATGCTACAGTAAGACCTATATCTCCAAACAACTGGATTTTTTAAAGTTTTTTGTCTTTTAAGCATAGCACCTGAATGAGAGGATTGTTTACAGTAACAGGGCAACTATGTTGCACTTACTTGCAACATCATTTTTTGGCTCATTCTCATTTGCCATTCTTTTTCTTCCTCCTCATCTGAGCTAAAAATCACAAAAAGAAACAAAAAGTGTACATATTTACCCAGGAAATTAGAGTTTCTATTTTAAGCAAAAAGACATTAGTCATCCCTTCACAGGTTAAGTACAAAAATTCACAGCATCAAACATACATTTATATACAAACACATATACAAATACATACACAGGTCAAAAAGATCTGAGCAGAAAGTAAGACGGCAGACTTATGTCAGTTAAAACCAGATGGAGACAACTGTTGCTGTTTAGATCATGAAATGATTCTTACTTGGTCAGCATTTGAAGTACATAAAAGTGGAGATGTGCAAAGAATAACCTCCAGGGCAACTTCACATTCTCACTTAGTGTTATTTAGGAAGATGTCACAAATGTGACAAGTACAAAGAAGTACACACAACGCCTGCCTCTGCTGAACATGTCGACACAAAACAGAATCAAGCCGCCACACAAGCAGCAGCCACCCAAGCTTGAATAATCAGTCCCATTTAGTTGTACAGACATGGCCACAGAGACTGAGGTAGAACTTCCATCCTTAAATATGAATCCAGTGTAGAAGTTTAATCTGCGGGCTGAAAGCTTTTTCTGTTATTTTCCCATAAATAACTAGAAGGCTTCTGTATCGAAAAAGAAACTGAAATAAAATCTAAGTCAAAGAAACACACTTTATATATATATATATATTACATTGTCTCATACGTCAAAGGCCTTTCAGCAGCATCAAAAAGTGTGGTTTACACTTTTATCCAAGTTTATTATAAGACATTCAAGCTATTTTTCTTAATTCTACCTACCTATTCTTCTCTTCATCCTCTAAAGCAGGCAATACATACATATCATCAATTCCTTCTCTTCGAACTTGTGTAATACTGGGCAAAGCTTCATTGCTTAGGGAAAAAAAGAAAAAACCAAACAGCAATTAACAGCTTCAAAAATACTTACCTCTCACTTATAAACAAAGGAAAAATAATTTTTATTCTTGCCTTTTGCCTTTAAGAGCAGTTTTGATAACGTGTCTCTTCAAAAGTGTTTTCAACAGTTTCTCTGTAGTCTTCCTGGAATCACCAATGGCAACTTCCTTTCTTTGTCTTCGCTTAGCCTATGAAAATAAGATTAATGCTAACAAGATTTTGCTGGATGCTGAACATGCATATCCAGTGAATCCCTATTAAAATTCTGTGTGCTGAGCCAACGAGCTACTCCTAACTCATCCTACACCAATGGGGACATAGCATTTAAAGCCTTTAAATCTATGTCTATTTCCTCTGAGGGACTCAGGAACAGCTTGCAGCTTCTGGGTACAAAAGCCTGCAGAACTGCATCCAGGTCCATTCTGGAGCACAACCAAGGCTTCTGCCATCACCTACTTCTCTGCAACCTGGCTCCTATGCAACCTGCCAAGATCAAAAGAGAGCTGCTGCATGCTCCAAGAGCTAACCCAGGCTGGGACTGAAAAGGACACCTGCAAAGCCTTACATCCTCACAGCTCAGAAACATAAGCAGAACAACAGGAAGGAAGAGGAAAATGGCTACATACTATCAGCGGACATACATCTTTTGCATTGCAATGTCTCACAAAGGTACCTACCAAGGTTTGCCTCTTCAGAAGAGGTGCCTCTCCATCAAAAACAAAGACGGGTCGAATCCGGAAAAACAGTAACTTGCAGAGTCGATGAAACAGAGTGAGGAGGTGAGCATTCCGTACGGAAATACCACCACGATCTCTGGCTCCCTTTATTGCTTGGTTCAACCAAATACTGATATCTTAGAGAACCATTGAGAGGAAAAAAAGTGCTCTCTTACACATATACCACATTGAGAGCTCCTATAAAGTATACATATTTGACTGAATGGCTTTTGCCCACAGCTCTAGGCTTGTCTTAATCGAAACCAAGATTATCCACATAGCTACAAACTTGGAAGAAGAATAAATCACCTCCCCTACCACCCTGCACGAAAAGCATAGTGGAAGCAAAACGCAGCAAATACCTCCCCAGTTATTTTTACAGGCAAATGAAGGGTAACTTCCTTCTACATCTTTACAGCATTTAACCAAGTATACACGACAGGAAAGCAGATGCATAAGTATTAAAACATTTTCATCTTGTAGTCCAACTGAGAATTGCACATTTATTTGTAAAGTGCAAGACTCCATAGTCCAACACTTGTATAACGAACCTATTAAAAAAGTCTGTTTTATAAAAGATGAAAATAAAGAGCTTAGTTAGTTTCACATATTATAAAACAAAACGTCCATTTACCAAAACCCTGGCAATTTAGATGTAAAAATAACAATGATTTTTAAAAAATAGATAATCACTTATTTATAAGGGAAATAGTTAAAATAACCTCCCTTGGAACTTCGGCTCACCAGCTTTACTTGAAAGTAAAGGATACCAACAGCAAGAATTTTCCCTTCCAGCGTTTCTGGGTTTATAGGTCTCCCGGTGCATTCAAGCAGCTTCCAAAGTCCTTGAACTCCCATTGTCCTTTCTTAGCTGCTCTGAGAGCAAATCTGCGAGGCACAAAGGGAGGAAAAACCCAAAGATCACACGGCCCGCGACTGCTTTATTTATGCAAACAGAAATAACGAGGCAGCCGCTCGGGCCGGGATAGGCAGGGGCAGGGATAGGGGCTGGGGGGGTCGCGGTCCCGGACCTGGATAGGGGAGCGGATCCCGGCGCAGGGACGCGGCAGGGACGCGGAAGAGACGCGGAACGGAAGACGAACGGCCAACAGCCGCCACCCCGCGCAGCCAGCGCAGGCCCAGCCCGGCACAGCCCCGCGGGCCGCCGGGAACCGCCCCGAGTGCGGGGCGGAGCTGGCGCAGGCCCGGCCCGGAGCAGCCGACACAGCCCGCCCACAGCCCGCTCCTCACAGCGCGGCCGGGCGGCACCCCCTCCCGCTCTCTGACTGCGGGCGGCGCCGCGGTTCCTGAGGCTGGTGGGCTCCTCGGCTGCCCAGACAGCGGAGAACAAGAGAATCGTTTATGTTGGGAAAGATCTCTGAGATCCTCGTGTCCAGCCTGTGACCGAACGTCACTTTGTCAACTAGACCATGGTCCAGATAGCACGTCCAGTCTTTCATTAAACACCTCCAGGGACGGTGACTGCGCCACCTCCCTGGGACCCGCTTCCAATATCTAATCGCCCTATCTGTGAACCAATTCTTTTATGTCCAGCCTAAACCTCACCTGGTGCAGCCTGAGGCCATTTCCTCTCGTCCTGTCACTGGGAGCAGAAATGATCCCCACCTGGCTACAAGCCTCCTTGCAGGTGGTTGTAGAGAGCGATAAAGCCACCCCGAGCCTCCTCTTCTCCAGGCTAAACAAACACAGCTCCCTCAGCCACTTCTCACAGGACTTGTGCTCCAGACCCTTTACTAGCTCTGTTACCCCTCTCTGGATGAAGAACAAAAAATGCCTCCTGTCATGGAACAAAATCCAGAACAAAGGAAGTCCTGTTTCCCACCCACCCCCACAAACATGATTTCCCCCACAGCCTGTTCTCTTCCCTGTTCTGCACCGACCACAGCCCCAGTGCCCCTCACTGCATGCACACACCACCCCGGAATCCCTAGGGAAAGCTCCCTGCAGCACAACCCCAAGGACACACACCTGCTTCCTGCTAATGCTGGAAAATCTACACTACATGCTCCATAGATGAAGTGTGACAGCCTCCAGCCCAAGTGCAAAATAACTGTAAAACCAGAATTCCATCACAACCTACTCAAACAGAGCAGCCAGCTACTATCAGAGGAGAGACTCTGTCTCCCAGCGCAACTATCGACACTAAGCAGAAGTTAATGAGACACACATAGAACTCTGGCTATGTAAGTCCTAAATCCCCTAAATAACACAGCTCAAGTACTCTAAACAAAGCTCAAACTCAGCTTGCAAAAACAGGGTCTGAAAATAGTTCATCTGGAAAATAAAGTTTCAAAACCTATGGGTTTTGTTCAGTCATGAGGCTGCAGGCTTTGGGAAATTAAATACTTAGAAGTCATGTCACAGTGGCTGCACAGAACAGCCACTTTTTATGACCCAAGAGATCCTACCTACTTTGCTAAGCAGTAGTTGCAACTCTGATCAGTTGCTTACCTACTATGCTGAAGAACTTCACTAAATGCAGGGGCAATCCATGACAAATGAAAAGCAAACAACAAAATAGAAAACAAATTTTATTGAATGAACAAAAAAGTCTAAAAGTCTCCCACTTTTGGTTAACAAAAGCAGCAACCTACAAAACCCCTGCATTCCATGACAAATCTCGTCTCACAGAAAATTAATCCTTGAGATCCTTGAGCAGGTATGAACATTTGTACACAGAACAGTACAACTGTTGAGATGTGTTTGGGCAAACAAGTGGATAAATCAGGTAAAGAAAAAAAAAAAGACAAGATCTCACCTGGGACACCTAAAAAGCTTGAATTGTGTGCTGGCTGAGAGGTATATCATCGGGGCTGCCAGCAGTTTTCAGCACTTGCATCCCCTTCAAACAAAATGAAAAGAGCAGCAGGAAAAGGACAGAGATTTTAAGACTGAACAAGGAAAAGTACTGCCAACAGAACACAGTGTCCAGCTAGCTCATTTGGCTAATGGTAAATGCAGCTTTTTAATACTGAATTTCATAAGCTTGTGTTGAGTCCGTGCTCTCAGGAGGCTCCAGGGAACGAATTCAGCCACTTTACCCACAGAGTAAAAGCAATAGAGAAGTTCCATCCTCGAACAGGTGATTCCTCACAGTCAATAACAGGCAACCAGATAAGGGAAAAGAAACTGAGACCTGCTTGACAAGATATGATTATCTGACTTACAGAAGTCTAATGGGGACTAAATGGAGAATGCACATTCTCTTTGTAAACCCAACAGGGTTTTCTAACCTATGTGATTTTTTTTTTCATTTGCACTGGATATGGGCATCCTTACTATAATGAAGTGTTACAAACAAAGGCAATGTTTACTTTTATCCTCACACCATTTGCAGAATAACCCTTTTTTATAAAGTCATACCATAATTTTTCATGCTTTAAACAATAAATATTTTCAATGAAGTCTGTTTATTACATTGACCGATTTCAATCTGCTCTTTTGTTTTCACACATCAGGACATAGTACAATTATTTCAAAGTAAATTATTGGTTTTGCTATCATATTCACCCTTGATGGCAAAATTACAGCAATCTGTGCTTATCTGTCACT
The DNA here is from genome assembly GCA_013397955.1 of Grantiella picta. NCBI lineage: Eukaryota > Metazoa > Chordata > Aves > Passeriformes > Meliphagidae > Grantiella > Grantiella picta. The sequence goes on along the minus strand of VZRM01009027.1, from coordinate 942,179 downwards.
TTATACATCAGATCTTGTCCATTACAACCGTATCAACATATTTATTTAATAATTATGAAGTTGTATTTTATATCATAATTTCTATTCTTATGCATTCTAGGACTAATAAATCCCTAATACGTTTTGATTAAAACTAACTTTAATATATCAACTCTATCATCTAAAGTTAATTTTAATCATTTCCATCATAATCATTATAACTCTGATACCCACTGTTCCTCCTCTCCCGAAGATTAGATTTCTTCCACACAGATTCTTGATGAAAGCTAGCACTGAAAGATCTACCCAGTCGTCCATGTTGTTTCTTAGATATATTGTCTTCACTCTCAGATTTGGAAATTCCTTGTCCTTGTGTTTGGGATTGTTTATTCTGTCTAACATTTCCAAATGGAAAATTCCAAGGACCAAATCTTTGCCAGTTAAGTCTCTGAAAGGCAATGATGCAATGAAGATTTCCTCCAACCTAATTAAAGTAAAAAAGGTTTTTTGTTAAATGCACACCATGGACGCATCTCTATCATACACAGATATTTGACGGCAACATTCTGGAAAGTAACACAATACTTTCAAAAAGAAAACAAACAAAAAGTGTCACAACACACAAACCAGGAAAAAACCCAACAACAGAACAACACAAAACCATATACACAAATACACAACTTGCATCAATCAGTTATGATGGTTTCCCAGATTCAATCACTGCTTTCTTTTTCATCTTTCTGATCATCGTTTTAAGCTATCCATTTTATCTTTCATGGACCAATATCACTTATCTTCTGCTAGTCTTTTTTCACCTTCTAGCTACCTTCTCAGAAATTATCTGCTCTGGTCCATTCTGATCTTGCTGACACAGTCTTCCATAATGTCTTCACATCTGAAATCATCTCTTCAGTCTATTATTTCTCACAGACTTTCAATCTGCAAATCACATATACATCCTCCACCCATGAGATACAGCCCTGTCTATAGGAAAGAAAGCCACATGCATTGACAGTAACTCCACACAAGGGAGACATGCATTCTTTTATGCCTGATCCTACTCGATTGTACTTTCTTTCCCACTTAAATGTAGTTAGAGGATCATACCCTAAAGGGTCTGTAATTTGTCTACTAAACACTTCTCGCTGCAGCTATGTTTTAATTTAACAAAGTTACATATTGCGACCAAATACATCCTGTATACACAGATATCCTGGTTCATCCTAGCATATACCAAGCTACTGATACCTTGTCCAGCAAGTAAATATAAATTACTTTGGTATGCAAGAACCCACATTATACGTTTGTCTTCAGCAACATTTCATAACAGAACAAATTTCTTTAGTGAAGTTATCTTACACTGCTGAAGTATGAATAAGTTTGCAAAAACCTATCATGAGTTTCCTCCCACCTTAGTGAGTTTACCTTACCTTCTTTGTTTTTCGATGTTGCAAACCCCTCTCTAGGTGACGAATATCTAGATATTCTGGATTTTGCGTGTTTAGGTCAGTGACAATATCTGTCCACCTACAGAATAAAATTATTACTACTCAGCTGACATTTATGAAACCTCAGCAGCGCGGAGACTCGTGCACATGCACACAAATACAGACCTGTAGCTTTAAATAGTCTTACCAGTGATTTAAAGATAAATGAATGTGAAAAGATATAAAAGCCTCAGTATTAGAGACATCAAGCTAGATGTAAAAGTGTCACTTTTAATCCAAGCATTCACAATGATTATCCTTGCTCTCGGGAAACACCTTTCAAAATGAGTAAGAGCACTGTGAGTCATTAGTTACATTCCTTAAGCTTACTAATTCATCAGTTTGGGAAAGAAAGAAGCAAAGTGTGGTTTAGGCAAGGAGACACATTAACCTTTTTTTTATTTAAACCTCTCTTACCTTTTGGTATTATTTTGTTAAATTCCTTGCTTGTTTCTTTATCACACACTAAATGTGCTTTTACCAGAAAGCTCTCATCATAACTCACTCCTCCGTTTTATTTAATTCTAAACTCCCCATTCACCCAGCTTTTCAAAGATTCTTCATTCCTTCCAGCCCAAATGAAACAAGTATTTTCATATTCCAGACCTCTTTAAACCTATATATCATCTTTTCTTTTCTATCAACATCTAATTACCTGTTTCTCTTTAACACCACCCTCCAACTTCTGAAAATGTATTTCTACCCCAACCTTTGCCCTCTTTCCTTAAGCACAGCATTTTCTACCAGCTCTCATTGGGAGTGCAGCAGGAGAAAGAATGTCTCCACAGTCAAAACTAGTATTACAAAGGGTTTTATTACATATTCAGAAACCTTTTCCTATGCCATTTGTAGCTAACATACCAAAGGACAAAGTTCTCTCATTAGTATCTATAATATGCCATTTCTCAGCACAGCAACTACATGTGTAATGTGATTTTAATTTTGTTGCAGTTATACTCCGAAATATCCAGGTATTTGCAGCTATTTACATGGTCACATCACAAAAACAATTATTAAATAAAACTAATCCATCATATTTCTACATAGCACCCTCTAGCTCTGCTGGTATGTATGTCTCCTTTAGACACCAACTTTGTATGAGACAAACTCCATCATAAATGTACTGTTTTAATGCACAGATAAGCAAACAGCACAACACAGTACAGGCTGTACCTGCACCTGAGTTATGAGAACCTGGCACCAGCAGAATATCCTGTGCACAGCCCAGACACAGCTGAGGTGCCTTTTCTTCCTGACTAATGTGAGCTGTGTCACACTCAAGCAAGAGATAGGGACTTTGGCTTTCAGCAGGCCACATATGTCCTGACAGGTGATATAAAACTGCAGAGGCAGCCTTGAGATAAAAACACAAAGCATCTCACTAAAGCAGCATCTGTTTCTGTAATATTTACATATCCATTCAAAAAAACTAAAAAGTCACTTGGTGACTTTGAGTAGAGAAATACAAACTGTATTGAAAGAAAACACTGCTTTACATTCTTACCAAGTACCATACCTTTTACAGTGTATTGTTGGATGCTTTCTGCTCGGCTCTCCAATTAAGATCCAATATTCTACTTCTTGCTGCAAGACACGACCTCTGTTCAACAGAAAACACAATCCTAGTAAGATTTATTGTGTATACTAAAAAGAAAAAAATATATTAACATTCTATTCTTTTTAGGATTTTCTTATTTTTCCTCAGCCAAACTAAAAGCTAGCTCCTGTGCTATAAATAGTGCTCGCAATTGCTTACAGGGAACCTTTTGTTTCACATGGCCTGAAAGCAAACCTTGGGGACACTACTGCACTTTATTTGGGAAGAAGACAGATTTTCACTAAAACCAGTTTCACCTGGATGAAAGACATCTGGTATGCAATGTAAATACAAATATACAGGTAACAATAAAAATAAGAGCTGTGGAAAGCCACACGAATGTGGTACAAACATCTTCCTCCCTATCTGTCATTTGTAACAGTCATGAAGGAGTCCTTTCCACTATTTTTAAACTACATCTCGGCTGACAACTGTTACTAAGAGCTGTAGGATAACCTGTAAGAACAAAATTAGCAACTTCAAAAGCTTCCTTCTAAGCATCCAATACCAGATATTAAAAACCCAAACCTCTGAACTGATACTAGTTTGCAATCAACTTCCAAGCAACTCAAAGCCTGCAGTAACCTTGTCAGGGAAAATTTGTGACAGGTATCAGGACAGACTGATGAGATACACAGGACTACTCTGTGACTTCCTGTGTATAACTATCTCATGAAAAACTACACCCAGTGTTAACTGTGTCAACACCTGACATTTTTTAGCTTAGGGTATATGACAGCATATGGCATTACTGCTTGGAACAACTGGTTTACTTATAAAAAATTCCCTGTAAAATAACAATGTATGCCATCAGTGCAAAGATGGGAAACCAAGACACGCGATAGATTAATTTACTTACCTAAAGTCACACTGGAAGTCTGTGGTTGAACTGGGAACTGAACCCAGGTCTCCCGAGTCCAAATCCAGCAACCTAAGATCATACAGGAAGTCTGTGGGTGACCTAAGAACTGTCTCTAAGCTCAGCCTAGTAACCTATCTACCCACTTCTTTTGGAACCTAAAATGTTTCTTAGCTTGATTTCTACAGAAAAACTGTCCTTTGTAACTAGAGTACAAAAACAGGTAAACAATAACTTGCTCCAGAATATATTGGTAGTGCTTCTGCAAACAAATTTTTTTTTCCCCTCAGTAGGGTCAGAAAATACAAAGAAAACAGGATGCTCATCTGGTCTGACCTCCAGCCTAAAGTAAGGCTTTAAAAGGTCCTTGAGCTGATTACTTCATGTTACATTGTTAGAAGAGAACTGTTTTTAAGGAAAAGATCTAATATTGAGTTTAAAATAACATCACTAGTGACTAAGAATCCATTTCAGCCATGGGTAAAGAATAGAAGTGTTGTTTTCACTCCTTACTAAACAATATAAATTCAAAGTAGTTGTAAGGCATGTTATGTTTCCCCACACTGGACCATGTTATTTCTCAGACTGCATTTTTGATCTAGTAAACTTTTTTTGTTGTTAAACTTTGGTCTTCCAGTGCAGATTCTTACTAACTGATTGAGTAAGTAAGCATTTGACATTTTGGTAAGCTTAAGCAGACTGATGTGTTGGATTTCTATTTGGGGCATACTTTTTTACACTCTTCTCAGAAGCCTGGCAAATCACTGAACTAAGTCTCCATAAAAAACTGTACTCTTTTGTTCATATATTAAAAGCTTTCATTAACCCTATCATAAGCCTCACATGGGGAACAAATTACATTCAGATGATTATGCTTCATCACCTCAAATCAATGACCATTTTGAACTCTAAAAGCAGAGCTAGCATTCCCCATTCCTTGATGTGACTCTACCTCTTCAACAGTCAGACTGCTTAGCAAGCAAATAGCACTCCAGAGACTCACCTTATAGTAGTGACCTATGCTTTTCATTGTTTAGCATTCCCCACTTTTGGTATCTGCTAATTTACTCAGGGATTGACTACTTATGCTCTGTGATAATACTAATAAATACTGACCAATGGTTGAACCTCGAGAAAGTCCAACAGAATCCTCTAATACATACTGTGTTTGCAACTACTTTGAGAGAGGAAAAACAGTTTAATACGATTCAGTGAAAGAGGTAAAACAAACTACTCTCTATAGGACAGCACATAGAGTAGTACACAACACTCTACTACAGAGAGCAGCAAGGTAAATGCCTTACAAAAGCTAACATGTATCATCTCAAGAATTAATATTTTCAAAATTAAAATTTGTAGGTTTAATGCAAGACTTTCCCTAAACTCAGCATGAATATTAATGCTATTATCCTTTTTTAAAACCGGTATTTAGTTGAAAACTATATCACCTATTGCATTATATTATCCTTGTAGTGTCACCCTGACAAATCTGAAATTATTATATAGGTAACTGTAGTTTTATTCTAAAACAACTGGTATATTAAGCTTCTCCTGATCTTTTAGAAGTACTGCAGCATTTCAAGCATTGTTTAAAAAAGCAAACCTACTGTCATAACCCAAAGACCTCTCCTAGCTTTCCGCTGCCCAACCTCCCATCATCCCCTGCCAATTCCTGGTAATAAACTATACAGGTATCTTTAGTTTTCTATGCCTTACACTCCAGTAATTGGAGTTTATCATCATCATTATTAGTCAACACTAATGCAAAAAAAGTGTGTAACCACCATTCTGGGATACCTCCACAGCCCTCGCTCTTGCCATATACAAACACTGGTTTCTAAGGGTAAATTTCATCAAATCCATCTCATGAGGGATTAATAGCACTGTAGACTTTTTGCTTCTAGTTTATAAAGGAAAATTGCAACATACATATACTTCGTTTTCCCTTCCAAATTCTCTAGGAACAGACTCTCCCCATAATTAGCTAACTTTTTATTGTTTAGCCTCACAAAACCTCCACCTGGCCTTATTTCAGCCCATATATTTTTATTTTTAAGACTAGTTATCTTCACTTGTCCTTCAATAAAATAACTGCCCTCCCTCTATCTGGCTAGAAGGTCTTTAAACACAAATTTCTTAATACCACTGACAGTTTTCTCTTTTAAGTTCTCTCAGTGTAGTCTGTTTAGTTATGTTTAGTTTTAAGTCAGTCCTGTCAAACCCCATGGTAGTGTTTTTGCTAGCTCAGACAAATGTCTGTTTGACACAAACTGAAATGTTATTTATGGAGAAAAATAGCATTAATTTGCAGTAAGTTTTTCGGCATAGTTCTTCCACTAAAATAAACATAAACACAGCATCTTACCTATAGGCTTTACTAGCTTTTACTGGGGTTGCTTCAAATCCAATTGGGCAAAAATAATGGTTTTGACAATGGTAGATGTAGGCCATTGATTCATCTTTCAATCCACGTGTTAGCTTTGCAAGGGCCCCTGCAGCTACAAAGAAAGATAAGGTTACAGGCCAGGATGTTTTGGATCCTGTGTAACATATTCAGCAGAAAAAGAAGACCTATTTGACAACAAAGTAGTTACAAAGTTTTTTAAATGAGAGGACACGACCTGACAGGCATGCACAAAATATACTTTTGATTTCAAACTTATTATTACTTTCTTGTACCAGGCAGGAAATTAAATACTATCTGCTGCACAGTCTGTGCCAGTGAAATGCAATATAAAGTATGCTTTGTGTTTAGATCAATATCAAATTTAAAAAAGAGTGAAAAGTATCTCTTGACCTAGGAAATACAAGCTGCAACAGAATGCTTAACCTAGGAAATACAAGCTGCAACAGAATGCAGTCCTGCTCTCCCAAGCCAAATGTGGCACACATTGATGATACTACTGAAACCACTGAAACCACTTGAAACATTTTGGTATCATGAACTTCTCAGAGCTTCCTAGTTTCAGAACACAATAGTTTGTAATGTGACCACAATGCTCAGTTTCAGAAAAAGACTAGAAGAGGCATTGAAACATGACAATTTTCAAGTGGGATACCATGAAAAAATTTATTTCCACTTTAATAACCGACTTAAAACTTTTCAGTGTGGTTTTGTGCTTTTAAAGAATCTTTCAGTTAGAAGGTAACTACCCAGACTACACCAAAGGATAGTAAATTGTGCATGGAAGTAAAATTTTTAAGTAGCAACACTTGAAGACAAAAATGTAACTTGTGGATGACAGCAAACAAATCTTCCCATACATCAATGCAGAACTGGCAATGCAGTGTTCTCCTGGATACCTTAAAATTCCAGTTCTGTGACAGCTGTATAGCACAGAATGTATTTTATAATAATAAAAGTACAAATGAAAATTTTAGCTAAATAAGAGAAAAAGCAAAAGCAGAAAAATCAGCCAACTTGGAGCTATTTCATACCTTATCTCAGACTGGAAGTACTGCTTACAGACTTTGTCCTGTCAAATGCTACACACTGCAGGGTTTTTCAATTTATACACTGTAAGATGAATGCTTTAGGATTAGCTACGTACCAGTTTCTCCAGCTGTCTTGTTCTTCCCATGAGGTTTATACAGAACATATGAGCATCCCTTGATATGGAAGTGATCATTTATTTGCCTAAACCATCTGAAACAACAAGCTCAAAGATTGTAGTAACTCAAGAGTTATTAAATGCAATTTTATTTCCTCTCACTTTTCCTATGCTTGACAGTTTAGGAAAGAAAAAGTCTTGGTGTGCTACTAAGTACCTACCTTGCTAGTATTTAGATTGCAGATGACCATGGCACCCAATACAAACAAAACTTAACATATCCTAGATAGAGAAATAAATACATAGAGCCTTTTCCCTCATTTTGCTTTTTCAGACTTGACATAGATCCGTAATAACCAAAGGTCTGGATGTGAAATGTTGTTTCTATTGTATTCAGTCCAGTCATCTCTAATGTTCAATTACTCAGCCTTTAAAAAGACAACCAGATTCTGAGGTGCCAAATTTCAACCATGATTTGTAAGCTACATAAATGAAATCTAAGACACCAGAAGAGACCCTTCAAATGAGACTTTCTGCTTATCTTGTTGAGTTTCTCTCACCTAAACTTCATAAAGCCCAAGCATTTACAGGATCTCCATACTGCAGCTCCTCACCACAGCAGTAAGTGAAGACAGGCCTTTCCACAGTAAAAAATTCAAATTCACATGTTTGAATACTTCAGTCATAAAGCTATGTTGGGTAATGGGGCTAGCTCCCAGCCCTCCTGTTTCCCAACTTGCCAAGTATTTTAAAATTATTTGACCAGACAGAAAATTAATTAATTGATTGATTTTTTTTAAAAAAAGGGTAGCTTCTCTGCAGTACACAGGACACTCACACACCAAATAAAAGAAGAATAAGAAGTTTAACTTTTGTCTGTATAGACTGTCGACATATGTGGAGGTGTTACAGACATAAATAGACAGAACATTGTATCAGCTTGGTATATATGAGTTACTATATCCTGACATACTCCTGAAGATAAACAAACCCTGGATCTAAGTTTCCTAAAGCAGGTAAGGAAATCTTCACTACACTTTTCGATGGTCTAGCCAGTACACTGGATGGAGAATAGACTGCTGCCACATTTTCAATCCAGCACCAGCTTGATGAGCCAAACACTGTATATTGCTCCACTTCAAAAAAATTAACTAAATCAAATGCAACTCATGAAGCAAGCAAAACTCTGCAACATTTTTATAATCTCACCAAAGGTAACACACCAAAGCCCTGCCAAAATGTTCAGCACTCAAGTACAATATGCTTCTTGGCTCTGTTTAATCTTAAAATCTCTTACTAATTTAATAACAAAAAAAAAGTACAAGGATTTTAGGTCCAACTTACAAACATCAGGAAACAGCAGAGTCGAAGCGATAAATAATTTCAAAGTGTTCTATGATTCCAGTCCCATGTTTTTGTTCCTGAACAGCTCCATTGCAGTAAAGGTGCACCACTATCTCATTTTCAATACTTAAATTATATTTTACATAAAGCTTATAGTATATCAACCACTTTTTCAGGCTGTTTCAGTGATATTAGCAAACATTTAACATGCATTTGGAAAAACAGGAAAGTGAGCATAAAGAAAAAAAATCTCCTAACCAGTAGACTAGACTCATTAGAGTATTATACAACCATCACACAAACTGAACCAAACATCAAATAGAGTTTCACATCGACCTGGCCTGTGTGACAACATTGCACCATATAAAATGGCCAATGCAAACAACTCTTTGAAAAAATTCTGTGAAAAGTTTTATTGTCAGAGTACCCAGATATGCTTAATTATTCTACAATTTAAGAGGACTAAAATGTCAGCCATTTTTTTAATAAATAAACTACTACTGTATTTTTTAAGTTTCTGTCTCAGCTTTACATTATCTTTGCATACATTAACAATTTAGCTGCATCAAAAGAACCAAACATACCTCATTAGAGTTGTATTTCCAGTGAAGGGACCAAACCTAATCTCCTCAAATGGGGGCTGAAAGCCCAGTATATGCAAAGCTTCTTCTTGAGTGATGGGTGGTAAACTGAAAAAGAAAAAATATTAAAAAGTGTTGCTTAATAAAGTAATGAGCAATGTATTTTTGACACTCTACAGGCAAAACAGTCTATGTATGTGACTTACCTTCCAGCTCCCAGTGTACTATATAAGAAATTCCAGCAAGACACTAAGGATGAAATTCCACAGGAAGTCTTGTATTGAGGCCGGCTAACACAATACCTTAAATAAAATAATCCCCAAACACATTAGTAAGCATTCTTAATTTAGTTATAGGACAAACCCGAACTACCTGTCTATGTGTCATGTCACATGAAGCGCTGCATTATATGACATGTTTTTATGTCACCTGTATTAAATAAACACAAACAGAAAAATCAAAACAACTGTACCCTTAAAAAAAAATTAAGGAAATATGTTGACCAATTTCTTTGTCAGATGCTACTACCTTATTTCATATAAATCAGTCAAATTTCTAACAGCCCCATGGGAGTTCCATACAAATGATCCTGTAGGAAAATATGATTCTGCACTAATATAACATATGGTTTTATCCAGTCTCTTTCAACACGTTAACTTGTAGCAAACTGCATCTCTACCAATTTACTAATGAATGTCATTCTGGGTCACAGATTCCCTAGGTAAACTCTAACTTTCTGATGTCACAGACAGAGAGTAAGAACCAGACAGATCAATTAAACTAAGTGAATTTAGTGAACTACATTAATATGATAATGGTTGTATAGAACTGACGTATTCTGATCAAATATTTCCCAATAAAAAGTAAAATCAGGAGTAAGACATACCACTGGTACGTTTAAGGTTACTTTTTGCCTGACCATGCTATTGAACTTTTATTTTGCTTTGCAATGAATCCCCACGTAAGTTTTTCCCTTTACTGAAAGAAAAATGAATATTTAGAAAGAAAAATATTTCAAGAATTTCAGTAGATTGGAGGGAAGCTCTAATTTCTCCTACTATAGAATGCATGAGACAGTGTGTGTATACTTAACATATCCCCATTTATACCAAAAAAAGTTATGAAGGCATTATTAAGAAGTTTGAAATCAGGTAATTAGCAATCGTGTTCAAACTACATGGGATAATTTTAAATGCAATTCACAAATACTACCATCTCCGAAGGTCCAACACTTTTCTCTCCTTCACATCTTCAAGAGCTGAACGCTGAGGACACTCCCTGTACTGTTTGCTTTTTTTGTCCACTGATTTTTTCTTTGTCCCTTGTTTCTTCATGTTGCCTGTGAAACAGATTTCAGAACCAAATGAATGCCTAGTTTACCATTCACAGCTTTCTTCTTAGATACTTTTAGTAACAGCATACAGCTCAGATAGAAACACTGGTTGTGTTGGTAAGTGCAAACTGGGACTAAACATTAATTGAAAGGAGAAAGCTCACATACATAATCTAAATTGTCAACATGTTTGTAAAGCTGCCATTAGCTCTGTAAACAACATGGTGTTTAGATCATGAACGGAATTAATGACGACCTGCCCAAGTGTTTAGAGAAATAAGTCAATCTGATTATTCTAATGCGTTAAATCACCCATCCCAGAAATAGACTCTCAGACCAACATGGACCTCCAATCTCCTAACATGAAGTACACAGGGAACATAATGAAATGCTTGTTTTTCACTGCCAGCCTAGCAACCAGCTACAGTTTCTGATGAAAACTTATATGCAAATCCATTAATAACGATATACACCCAAGGTATTTTCCTTTTTATAAGCCACTGTTGTAGTAGAAAACTGAAGTTGGGCCACATGCTAGAGCAGAAATATTTTTGTCCCATTTTGAAGCCATACATCCAGATGCACAATATACTAGACCCTACTAAAACAAAAGAAAAAAATCACTCCAACAACACACGGGGAGGGGTGTGACTGGGGGAAATACCAGAAACCACCCCAAATGGTACAGAGTTAAGCAGAAGCCAGCCTCGTTTTGGAGACACTTTCTATGACAGTTACAACTTGACTTTCATGCCTTCTGTCTCACTCTCTTTCTTCCTGGTGAGCAGGTTCCTTGAAATGAAGTACAGGCTCTTCTACAGCACTTCCCCAATGGACACAAGTGCTGGCCAGCCCACTATGCAAACAAGTCATAAACAAGTCAAACAAGTCATTTTCCTTTCGCATCAAAACTTCACCGCCTCACCTGCTTTGTTCTTCAGATTTGAGTTCACACCATTGAATTCCGATTTGTCTATTTCCCATGCCAGTGGAAGCTTTCCAAGATTGCCAGGCAGGCTTTCCAAGTTAGCATCTTCACTGTAGATTATCTCTGAAGCACCAGTTTGAACGCTGAGTAAGTTAGGTGTGTTATTTCCAACATTTAAGGCAGCACTGCCTGATAGGCAGGCACTAACTGAAGCATTTGGACTTTTACAAATAGATGTTACTCTGTTTAAAAAAGCATAGTCTGAGCAGATGGTATAAAATTTCTCTCTTGTGTGAGTCACAGGACATCCCCATGGATAATGCCCATCTCCCCTAGACACCAAGGATGCAGTGGAGGCATCTGACATGCAGTACGGCTTCACGGCATCGTGAAGAGAAGCTTCTGGGGATTCTTTCCCAGGTCTGTTTTCAGTATTTCCATTACTTCCAGAACCATTTTCTTTTTCATCTTCTGAAATAGTAGGCATTGAATGATACTAAAAGAATATTGCACAGCTAAAAATACTTTTTCTTTGTTTTAATTACAACAGTGTTTTCATCATTGCTTCCATTACCTCAGCAAGGTATTAACGAGGTACCTGAAAAAAAATGGTAAGTTAGTACAGGTGTGTTATTCAACATAAAATATACACAAAGCTTATCTTTGAATTCACAGCCAATAAAATCTGAAACAGTCTTCAAGATACCACAACACACATGGTGTCTTTCCCTAAGCATCTCTAGAACTCTACAATCAGCACTTTTCATCACTCGTGAGGTGCCAACAGCATACACCACAGTGATATCATGATGAGGACATAATGAGCAATTACAGTTATAAACCAGCACACAAATAAAAAAAATAAAATTAAATTAAAAGCTTTCTGTATTTACATCCTTGTGGTTGATCTCTTCTATGCCTTACAGTCACAATACACTGTCAATGCGTAGTACAGAATAATATATACAAATTAATAAATCATAGAACAGCAATTTAAGGTCACTTAATTCTGCTGAATCCTACATACTTTTGCTGCAAGTGAAGTTCAAGAGTACAATTATAGTAACTATAACCTCTATCGATTGTAAATTGACAACGGTACCCTCAATCTATTCCAGTGCTTTCCTTCTAGAGCTGTTAAAGATTCCCTTTTATTTTTAACGTGCCTCTTCAAGACGTGAAAAAGAAAAGCAGGTTTTGTTGATGGTAGCTAAGAATTAACAAAAACAATTTTAGAAGGCTGGCTGACTCGCTTTAAACGATCATTTTTAAAGGGCAAGCTGACAGCGTGTGTGTTATCTGTCATCTCAGCAGCTTGCACGTCTACAGAGACGCGCCGCAGACGGGAACCTGGCGCGAAGGAGGCAGGAATTCCGCTCCACAGCCGCCTCCCACCACACCGGCGTCGGGTCGCTGCCCGCACCTGCAGCGCCGCGGGAGCGGTTGTGCCTCTCCACGGCCGGCCGGGCTCCGCTCGGCGGAGCGCAGGGACACATCCCAGCACCCGCCCCTTCCCCCGCGCTGCCGCCAGGCGCTTCCAGAGTGAACAGCCGCGGCTTGGGGAAGGGGCCCCC